>VDFB02112155.1:0-16110 GCA_007258455.2 Sequoia sempervirens | reverse complement strand
AAAACCAGTTTTCGTGGGAGATGGAAAAATAATTGCAATCTAATTCCAAATTTTTTAAAATATATATTTTTAGAATCTACAGAAAAAATGTGATGAGACTCTAGTTTGCATCATCTTCAAATTCCTCATGGTTTAGCTGCTATAGGTGCCCAAATGTGAAGATTTAGTTAAAGATAATAATTTCAGTGTCCAGTTTGGCCAAAAATTGTAAACCATTATTGTGGGATCACCCACATTTTTGGTCAAAAGAAGTTAAAATATTGTATACTTTCAAATAAATGTGAGTTATTACAATTATAAGTATCATTTCCCATACAACTTAGTTGGTTCATGCATGTATAAAAAAAGTATAGATTATAAATTTAAATTTCAACTTACTTACATAATTACATATTTAAAATAATAGATATATATATATCTATCTATATCTATATATATATACATCTCTCTCTCTCTCTCTCTGTATATATATATATACAATATTTTACAATAAACTTAAAATATATTTTGTTTCTCTAAAGAAGAAACAGACATATATGTAATAGTCATCATTACAAATTTTTAGTCACAACTCAATTTCTAGTACCATTGAAACTGTAAATTTTCTAAGTTGGAAACACATGCTATATTCTTTGAAGGTCTTTATTGAATGGGATGGTGCATGTCAAAAATATTTGTTTTCAATGGGATGGTTGTGGGTTAGACTTCAATGTTGACTCCATACCCAGGACAAATGTGGTCTCAAGCTTTGTTTTACTCCTTGAAAGAACCAGGAGACATAGATATTTGACAAGCACATTAGAGATAGAATGCATAAACTCAACCTATGTTATTAGTTAGTCAAGGGTCTCCTTATAAAAGAAAAATATCCAAGTGTTGGACCAAATATCAAGAAAATATCTAGAAAATATCTAGTCTATGTCAATGAGTCATACAACAATAAATGCCTAAGTAGGCTTAGATCAACCAATGTGTATGCAAGCATTAATGTATAAACTGAAACCCCTCCTTAAGCATAACTTAGGTGGTCATGGATAAAATGGGTCCTAACTACAAGCCATGTTAGGTACCCATGCACAAAGTAATCTCTCATGAAGTGGAGAAAAGTAGAAAACCCTGTGGGAAAAATCTACCCTCCAAAAGAGAGAAAATGATAGAAGGTCTATGAGACCCCCCCATAATACATGTACTGCCACATTAAAGTTGGATAGTGAACAAAGGATGCAGATGTAGTTCCAAGAACACTTCACAATGTTCCTTCCCTTGGGAAGAAATGAAACCAACTAAAGATGCAGGATATCTTCCCATGTGAGAAGATGTATGTATGATCTTGAATAGAGTTGAAGCTCATCCAAGAATAATGATGATGGTGCCCATGATGTCTTTGAATGTTGCTTAGGAATCTTCAAGCCAATGTTGACATGTGACGAATACTGATGGAATGAATCAAGTATCATAGAAGATTGTTTAACAAGAACCACAAGAACCATAGATGTATGGGGATAACTGGAACCATAAGAATCTAATACTATCACTATAGAAGTCGATGTAGGTGAAGGAAGAGAAATCATATCTAAAGAAGACAAGGCTGATGCAACTTCATTGAAGTTGTCATCAAAAAGAAGACTAATGTCCTCAATGTGTGCTTCCATGTCAACAATGCGAGACTCTACGAAAAGACATGAAATGTCGGGTAGATATGCATCCCAATCAACAATGCTAGGAAGACTAATATCCTGTTGCAAAGAAGTATTGGAAGCCCTTGAAGAAACAACTCTAAAATCCAATGAAGCAACAGGAGGAAGTGGAGGAATGATGATTTCGTCTATTTCAATTGGACGCTTTGTATATGAATCGTGATGCAAGATGTGAGTTGTGATCATAGCACGATCATGTAGGAAGGGAGAAACATTGGAGTCTCCATATATTTCCGAAATTTTGATCCATAATGCACGTGGACATTCAATATCCATGATGACATACAAAGAGTCATTTGGAATATGTAAACCGATTGATCCATGAATATGATCACAAATATTAAACCATTTATCCTTCTGAGATTGTTTACCTAGTTTAGGGATAAGTACATACAGATATGGCATGAGATTATAGAACCTGAGATGTTTTAGGATTCCTTCACACCAAGACTTATAGATTCCCAGTTTTAGGTTGATTACAAAAGAGCGGGTTTCATATCCCATGATTGCAAATAGGTTAATTCCTTTAGACAATAGAAAATCAACACATTAAGAACCCCCCATTTTTGGATGAGCCCCCAAGTTTTGGCACTTTATAAGTTAGTGCATTTTACAAATGTCATATTCATTGCAAAAGAATATTACTCTTTTACAAATTTTTAACTATGACAACAAAAATTCTAACTCCCCTCCCTTACAAGCTTTAAATGAGCTAGGTAAATAACCACACCATTAAATGCTTAATATAGACATTAGCCTCCATTTTAACATAAAATGTGAATTTTAATGCTAAAAAATATAAATGCCTATGGGAGATAATGATCAAGGCTATAAACGCCAAGTGAGTTAGACTAAGTAAAGGGGGTTTGCAAAAAGGTTGACCATTGGCTGCAATAGACGCCCCAAAATAGGTAGCAGACCCTCACACCCCTGAGGCACCTTGCCTGGTAGCCCAAACACCTACACAAAGGCCTGCATTGATGCCGAATGTGCCTCCTCTGTCCTACACAAAGCAAAAGGCAGAAATCGACCCCTCTCACCTCAAGGAAATTGACCAAAATCAAACGGAGGATTGCTTGAGAGTCCTTTTTGGAGTCTCCAAATCAATGCAAGAATGAAGTGCCAAGCGAGGGAGTCTCCAAATCACACCTTCAAAGGCTGAGAACGTGCAACCTTCAAACAGATTCTCACCTCTTGAGCAAAAACGTGACAAAGGCCTAAGGCCTTGAATTGAGGTCAGAACTATCCACCAAGAGCAGGTCATGACTTTATGGAAGCCGTTGGAGAGAAGATGAGACTGCTACGTGAACACTCCACAACATAGAGGTCTCTCGAGGCTCTCATAGGGACTCCCCAAGCAGGGGCTATGCACAGTTCACGATGGAGTCTTCACACAGGGATAAGAGGACCAGAAGATTGCATCATACAACCAACACAAATGCATGCGCAGGTGTATGGGTCTAAGCAACACAAACTTGCCTCTCACCTAACACAGGTTCTATGCAACTTTTCATGGTTGAAAATAGCCGGTCCTCCTTGACTCCAAATCGCCAATGAACCTAGTGACTAGAAAGCCCTTTCAACATGCCATGATCAAAGTCGTGTGAACGCTGCCCCTACAAACGCCTTTTAGCCTTTGTGGCCTCATCGCTTTATGCAACCTCTTTGTAGGCCAAACAAAGATAGAGCAAAAGGGAGAGCGTGATACTACAGATTTAAATGAAGTTCAATTGAAATCTTCAAGAACAACACACAAGATAAATGCCGCCTGTAGGAGGTGACTGCGAACTCTTAAAATGTCGATATGACAGCAAGGATGGAAAAATGTACCGGTGATGCCAACGGTACAGAGTACACCGACCAAGCTAGAAAGCACGCCTTCAGGGAGAACTATATGCCAAAAGTGCCATCACCAATCAGTGATTCGTAACCTGCAAATTTACCATTCACTGCATGCATAAACTATACGGCCTGAGAACTCTCTGTTCGGCTCTGATACCATGAAAGAACCAAGATATAAAGATATTTGACAAGCACATTAGAGATAGAATGTATAAACTCAACCTATGTTATTAGTTAGTCAAGGGTCTCTTTGTAAAGGAGAAATATCCAAGTGTTGGACAAAATATCAGGAAAATATCTAAAAAATATCTAGTCTATGTTAATGAGTCATATAACAATAAATGCCTAAGTAGGCTTAAGTCAACCTATGTGTATGCAATCATTAATGTATACACTGACACTCCTTGTCAAATTAAAACAAATAAGTTTTGGACTCTTCTATTGGTGAGATTCATACCATTCTAACCTAGAATAATTGAATTGCCAAAAGTTTGGTCCACCAAATACAATGAACATCATGATCCACCAAATACAATGAATATAAACAAACAATTTTTGGACTCTTCTATTGATGAGATTCGTGCCATTCTAACCTAGAATAATTAAATTGCCAAAAGTTTGATCCACCCAATACAATGAACATCATGATCCACCAAATACAATGAACATCCTTATCCATGTTGTACCCCTCAAGTATTTACATCTAAATCCATCTTCAAACATAGTTTGTTTGTAAAATGTTTACTATTTTAATTATTTGTTTGTGGAATGTTTACTATTTTAATTATTTGGAGACCTAATTGTAAGTAGGACAAAATTATGTGTACTTAGCATCTCCCACATGTGATTGACATTGCTTTGCTTTTTTTTTTTTAATCTATAAGGCATTTACAAATTAGATGGTCATATTCATGTTAACTCTTGGAGTGGAATGGAAGGTATTCATTAAAATTTATTAATTAAATTCAATATTTTAGATAGATATAGATAGATATTGATATACTTGTAATTCCACAGATATTGTCGAATGATTTGTCCATACTTTTTAAAGAACAATTGAAAAAAATTGTAACCCTGTTGAATTCAACAATTATTCTCCATAATTATTTTTACTATAATCCATGTGGAAGGATATATGATTGGATTCAACGAGAAATTCTGGCATTGAAAATGAAGGTTGCTCCCAACTTCCTGTTACTCACGCTGATTGCGGGATCTTTGCGAATTAGGACAGTGAAAAGGAATAGAAGTGATCACTTGATTACAACGTTTGACAGGATACATATCCCAATAATATGTTTCGCCTGATATTTTCTTAGACTTCTACACTTTTCTTTGTCTTACTCTATGTTTTGAATAGTTTATGGACTATGCAACTACAGTCTTGGGCTGTTATTGATGGTTAATGTTTCCCTTCTTTTACCTGCTGCAGTTATTTGTGACTGTCCTCCTTTGTTATCTTTGATTGCTGTTAATTAGGTAAGGAAAGTAGTTTTATTTGGATAGAATTTGTGATTTATAAACAGGGAGTATTTTTTTATTTACATTACTGTTAACTATGTTTATTGTTAAATTAAATCTTTTAATGAATTTTAAAAATATTATTTTACTATTAGTTAATTGTACAATGTTTTTTAGTTCTTTAAAATTGTAATATAAAACGAAGGCATGATAGAGTCAATAAGATGTAATGAAATTCAAATATACTGAAACATAAGATTTTATAGCTAGAAAAAATTTAAAATAAAGAAAAAAATCTAATAAAAGTGAGTAAAGTTCCTTGTGTCATTATGTATTAGACAAGAGGTTTAATGTCCTGGTGGTTGAGACTAATTCTGAGCACTTGCACTTAGTCTCAAGAACTCTAAAACCCTACTCTTCTACACCATAGTCATGGATAATCAATAAAGAAGGATTGCAATAAGTTTTTCCAATCTCTTATACTTTCATTAAGGAACAACAATGTTTACAAGAAGCCTATGGCTACGTTTTCTAGTAGCCTTCCTTACTTGATGAATGGAAAAGAAAACACAAAATAGATGATTCAAAATAATTAAATCCTTCATATTCCATGTGTTTTTTGTATTTTGGCAAAGTCGTCACTTCTCTCAAACTAATGTTTTGCATTTTGGTGAATTCACTACTTTTGTCACTTTGGCCACTTCTATCAAATTGGAATTTGTGCATTCACTATTTTCATTTTCACTATTCCTACAAATCAACATATTCACCAATACAAATTTTCTAGGTGTTTTGAGGTTTGTAATTTTATCTCAAAGCTCCCAAAGAAGTCCTATTCCATCCTAAACACCCTCCCAAATTCATCACAATTCCTACTTAAAAAAAACCCATTAGAATGCAATAAATTCCTTTATGTTAATCCATAAGACCAGTCCAAACACTGATGATGATAAATAATACCATGATGGTTCTTCAAATTAGCTCAAAACTATGCTATTGGATCCAACCATGTAAATATCATAATTTCACATTATAGAAAATACCTCCTACTTATCAATATATATGTTAAAGGGGCTTTATAATGAATGGTTCATAAGGCACAAAACTTGCTAAAGCTTTTGGAAATGGGGTAGCAAGCTAAGTGGGCTTAATTTTGGAGGAAACTCCATGGTTAAGCACACTTCAGTTGGAGTAGTACTAGGATGGTGACCTCTCAAGAAGTCTTGATGCTTCACCCCTATGAGCATCACCTAGATGATTCAAGTTCTAAGTAGACCTTTCATTTTAGTGAGAGATAGGTTCATTTGAATCACTACTCACAAAATATGGGTTAATGAATTTGACTCAAAAATTAGACAATTGAATCTTGATATAAATATAATAGTTTCGCACCCTACAAAAAATACCACATACTTATCAATGGATAAACTAAAGGGGCTTTACAATGAATGTTTCATATGACACAAAACTTGCTAAAGGTTTTTTAAGCATGGTAGAAAGTTAAGTGGGCTTGATCTTGGTGGAAACACTATGCTTAAGCATGTTGGAGTTGGAGTAGCATTGGAATGGGTGACCTCCAAGGAAGTCTTGATGCTCCACCCCTATTAGCATCAAGACTTGGAGACTTAGGAATGTATCTTTTTTAATCAAAACTAGACAAGTTATCCTATTTAGTACATAAAAAAATATAAAATAGAACGTGTAAGAAAAAAGAAAAGACTCCCTAAAAAGGTAAAAAAAAATTTCATTGCAAACTCAACATGTTACATTAACTTTAATTATTTAGCTATTTATAATTTATTTAAGTTATTTAAAAATTTTCCTTGTAACCTCCAAAATGATTATTCTTAAGTATCATCTAATTTAATAATATAAGGTAAATTTTGACAAATAAAAATAAGACAATGATTTATCACTTTTAGTATAAATAAAGTGCGAGATTATTATTAACAATTTAATCATTAAATTAAATAATATTTAAATAAAACATATTGTATAATTCCTTACAATTATTAAAAATGTTAATTTATTTATCAATGGAATATTCAAACTTATCATTTAACACTTCTCTTTTAAATTTATTACTTATGGTTTAAATGTAATATGAGACCAATCAAACAAGAGTTGCATGGCAACCTAGTTCTTACTGAATTCAATAGGATAGTTTTGGTATACAAAACTTTGTGATCTGCTCAAGAAAATACAAGTGATGTAAATATGAGTAGGGTGAACCCACAAAAGTGGTTTACAATTGGAGTTAGGAAGGAAAAGTTGAAAAAAATGACGCAAAAAAAATCATTTTGGGGTTCGAGAACTAATAGATTCGAACAAACCAAAAGAGGGTTCACTAGAACCTGGGTTCGAGCGAACCCATTCAATGCAAGTTCCCACCATCCAGCCAAAAAACACAATGAAAACCCCTTTTTGAAGGGGTTCGAATGAAGAACCTCTGGGGTTCACTAGAACCCCCTGGTTTGAGCAAAACCCATTTTTCCCACCTTCTTGCTCTCTGGCACCAAAAATCAGATTTTTTCCTCTCAAGCCTCGTGTTGAGACGAAAATGGAGAAACTTCACAAACCAACTAGAATTAAGTAGTCTGGAACGAAGCATCCAACGACTATAATTTTGATATGTTTTGGTTTTATTTATATTTGTTTTTTTCAGCTTTATTGAATATAGGTTTTTTCGAAAAAATAAACTCTTTGTTCTACACATGTGGAAAAATATGAGTGTACCAGATTGAAGTCCCTGATCCCAAAAAATTGAATTTTTTACATACAAAAATTTCACGATTATACAACAAATTTATCCTATTATAATTGGTTTGACTTCAAAACTTGCTTAAAGAAAAAATATTCAATAAAAACCGTGTAACTAATTGGAAGCACTAGATATCAAAGTTACAAATCTAAATTCAAAAGAATTAGAAATTTATCCTTCATGGAAAAAAAGTTACGAGTTATACGGTGAGCGTCACTCCTTAAAAATGTTGTTTTATGAAAAAATTAGTTTTCGAAGGAGATGGAAAAAAAAAAGTGCAATCTAATTCCAAAATTTTTGAAAAATATATATTTAGAATCTAGAGACAAAATGTCACAAATCACTAGTTCGCATCATCTTCAAATTCCTCATGGTTTAGCCACTATAGGTGCCCGAAAGTGAAGATTTAATTAGAAAAAATTATTTCAATGTCCAGTTTGGCCAAAATTTATAAACCAGTATTGTGGGATCGCCTAGTGACGAGGGAAAATGTTTTTGAAAACAACAAAAAAAGAAGGAAACCTCAAACAAGGTGGTGCTCTAGTCTAAAGTGACTAAAATTTATTAAAGATACCAAAAAAATTAAAGAGATTAAAATAAAATTAAAGATATTAAAGAACATTAAATACCATCAAAGAAAATTAAAGAAATTAAAGAAATCAAAGAAAATTTCACCCACTCTTATCAATTGACACTTAACAAAACAAGATCAATTAATCATTCATAATTGATGCAATGGGTTAAATAAAAGGGATCTGTTTTTTTTAGATCCAACAATAAACTCCAAAAAAGTAGTAACTAGAAATGAAAACAATTTCATATAATACATGGTCTAATGGAATTCGATGATCATGAGAAATAAATCATATGGATTTTTTAGAAAGGCTTTATAAAATTTTAAGCAAGTGTCTAGTTAAAAACTGTAAAGACAAATTCCATAACTTTTGTTAGCCTCTTACCTACTTGTACCAAAATGGGAACTTTAGAATAGGTTATGGAAATCTATCAAAGTACAAAGATGTTATAGTTACAACTACCTTGGTAGACATGTATACAAAAATTTTCCTCTTTGACTACAATGGTTAGACATTGACTAAAAAGAAAGATAAATAAAAGAGGAACTACATACTAGTGGGGACCTTGGGTGTGGAAGGAGAGAAATTATATTTGGTTTCTATTTGAGATTAAAATGGGAAGCAACCTTGCTTCTATACAGAGGTCCCTTCATTAAGTTTTTGAGTTTTTAGTCTATTATATAATGTAAATTTTAATTAACCTCTATTGTTGAATTAGGGCCCCTTTACCAAAAAAATAAATTTTATTATAATTAATGCATATTTTGATTCTACTTGCAACCATTCAATCATGATCCCTTTGGAAAAATATACAACATTAAGTAATAACATAGCTTACATCATGATTCTACTCCACTTCTAAATCAAGACCACTTTATACAAATTCTTTGATTACATTATAAAATTGTGCATCGACTCCAACTTCCCATGCCACAAAAATGGACTAGCCAAGGCTTAAAGCTAGTTCATCCCAATGAATCATTGAAATGTTGCTCTTGACTTGCTTGATTATGCTATTGACAATAATTCTTGCTTAATATTTCCTCTTAGGTTTGAAATGATGCAATAACAAGCTATTTATATGTAATTATTCCAATTTCTTGAAAATTAATTCTTGATAGCCAACTTTGGACCATTAAATCAATTGCAAATGATAAAGTGTCAAAAATGACATATTTGAATTTGGAGCCAAAATAGGGGGACCCTTACACCTAGGGAATAAGTTTCCTATCCCTTATTTTTGGAATTTAAGGTGTTGAGGGCAAAGTATTAAATGAATGTATTTGGTTTTTTATTACAAATTGTCAGTAATTGTTAAAAATGGGCCATGGAATGCATAATTTAGGAAATTAGATATTCAATTAGGTTCAATAACTTAATGGGGAGCAAAACATAGTGTGAAATTTTCAAGGGTGATAATTTACAATGCTACAAATATTCCTTTTGAGAAAAAATTATAAGTTTTGGGTACAATTTCTTCAAATTGGAAGTCCAATTCAACCATTTATAACCCATGAAATTTTTTAAAATTCCTATAAAATAGGCTATCCAAAGAAGAATAAAAAATTATTCCTTACAATTTTCTAATAAATTTGGAAAAAAAATTGCTAATTTTTTACATTGTGCGCAAAAATTATACCTTGTTGAAAAATGTTAAAAAAAGAACAAAAAACTAGAGGTTTGGAGGAAAACTATAGAAAATTACACCATGTTGGTGTACCTTAGAAAAATGGCTCTTGGACATTTTCATGGTCTTTTAGGTCTTTCTCTCATGATGCTTGGTTTGTTTTGCTTTGATTTAATGTTGCAATGTAAATTATGCATTCCATTAGGTCCCAAACATTCAAATTACGACATCTTGTGAAGGTGTTGTGAAGTTTTGCAACACATTTCTACACTTTTCTAGACTCATATCAGTAAAATTCACCTAAAAATCACCTTTTTATCCCTTTTCAAGTCCATATTTTGAAGTGTTGTAAAGACTTGTAACAAGATTTCACACTTTTCTAGGCATAATTTCACTATTTACACCTTTCTTCTGCTTTATTTGACCCCTTTATGCACTTATAAGGCTTAATTAAGTGTATTTTTTAATGTATACCTAACAAACAACATTAAATGTGTAACTTATTCCTGACACACTCCACTTACAAGTCCAAGGTGAGACCCATTTGCCAAGGGTGTATTAATGCGCCCTCTTGGCTCCAAATTCAAAATATTTCAAATTTTTCAAAGCGATTTTAAAATTACCACCTTAAGGCCCGCCATGATGAGGTACCATTTGGCTAGTAAGAAGTACCGCGTATAAATAAGCGTTTTTCCATCCATTTTGCTAACTCCAATTCACCACCAATTCCTATCCAAGCATTCATTTTCATTTGAGTACTTTTGTATCTAATCAAGCATCAATCATATCTTTGAGCAGCTATTGACATAACTTTTTAGATTTCTTTTCAACAAGGTTGTGGCGAAGTTTAGGACATTTTCATGTTGTTTATTCATCTTCCTTTGTTCATTTCATTCCATTTCTTCATTAAGGGTTTGATTACCCAACTAGGATTTGACCAAGGATTTAACCTAACCCTTAACCATTTTTCCCCTTTTGCATGTGTGTTTGCAGACTTGTGTATGCAGATTTGTCAAGGGATTAGGTGTTGAAAGGTGGTCAAGAATTCAAAAAAGTGTTTCAAGTCAAATCAACCCTATTTCAAGCTTGGAGATGACCTATAGTCCGTTTTCTGCAGATTTGACTCCGTCAACCCGACAAGAAAACAAGTGCAGGTCTGGAGCTACAAAATTGACCTAAATGATTTCACAAAATTTTGGGAGAGGACTAATTCGCTATTAGTGGTGAATGAGTCCCACCTTAAGGTTGGAAAAATAGATTCTGCCAGATTCCAGTTCTCAATAGTTGGAAACCAGTTTTTAGAAGTTTTTGCCAGAAGCAGGACTAATTCACCATTAGTGGTAAATGAGTCCCACTGGTGGTTTTCACTAATTTCTACTAGCATTCAGATCATTCCATATTCAACATTCACTACCCAAGTGCACTCTATTCAACCTTGTTTAATCTTGTTTGCATTTTCTACATATCACATTGTGTTTTCAAATATTGCACATTTCTAGTTTTCATTCATAATCAATCAATTATATTGCTTAATTGCATTTAGATCATCTCATTTAGCCTTAATCATATCACACATACATTAGATTGAGTGAACCACATTAATTTTGAGGGTTTATCTCTCTCCTTTTAGGTGAAAAACCCTAAGAGTGCAAGAGTAGCCTATAGACCTCATCAAAATCTTGGTTCAGTTGGAGAAAAATGAATTACACCATGTTGAAGTACACAAAACTATCTTTTCATCGACTATAAGAAGTGTTGGTGAAC
The DNA here is from genome assembly GCA_007258455.2 of Sequoia sempervirens. NCBI lineage: Eukaryota > Viridiplantae > Streptophyta > Pinopsida > Cupressales > Cupressaceae > Sequoia > Sequoia sempervirens. The sequence goes on along the minus strand of VDFB02112155.1, from coordinate 4,383 downwards.
ATATTTTTCCTTTAGAAACTAACACAAATTGACTCTATTTTTCCAAAGAAGAGGATGAAATCTATCAACAATAGTTGGAAAGATCACTGTTGCATTGGTGATTTTCCTCTTTTTTTTTTGAGGTACAACTCCCTCTTCTGATTTTTTTTTTTTAATTTTAAGAAAAACCAGGGTATGCTTTTAACCAGAAAGAAAGAAAGGAAAACTAACATAGATATCCATAGCCATGAAAGTAATGCAATTGAAACTGATTTAAATCTACTAACTAAACTAAGAAATAAACTAGAAAACAAAAATATCATAGAAATTATAAAATAGGTCAACAACAAACACTTCCAATATGTAAAAAAGTGAAGGTAGACCACATCACAACTTGGGCTATTAGGGACCCACCTACATGGGATATGCTTTGACACGCATACATCCAACACACCAAACACTCTTGTAGAGCACCAAAAAATCTGAAAATTCAATGGAAGGTAGGTACAAATGATATAAGCGCATTCCGAGATCCACAACACTAGAACCTTCACTACATAGAAATGCAAAGCAATCTCATTTCTCCTACACTCTATTTCACTAGAAAGACATACTATCATTTACACATCTTCTATAGTAGAATGATCTAGAATATGAAACTCTAGATATAACACCTCTGAATACCACTAGTCATCATGTTCAAAATTCATGGGCATATCATGAACCATGAAGAAATGCAGAGAAGAACATTGGACACCACTTTGTCACATTGAACTCTCTCTTATTCAATTTTTCTCAAAAGAAATTGGAAACCAAGTGAACCACCTTCATAAACAACATTAATTATCATAGCACAACATTACTTATCATAGCACAACATTACTTATGATAGCACCACATCATAGTGCAATACTCTCCAACATTAAAAATCTCCCCCAACACAAGTCAGTCCAACAACCTTTGCAACTATACAGAAGTAAGACATCAATGACAACACCAGTACAATGTGTTGACATAAATACTAACAACTCTAGGCATCATCAGTACCAACAACATTCCAACACTCTCTTCATACAAGGGGTTGACATCAATTACAATAGCTAAACAAATCACAAAAAACTCAAGCTTCCAACATCTCTAAACTTCCAACACCTTTCTAAAACCCAACTATTAACTTCAAACTTTGAGTTCAAAGTCACATTTACAAATCCTTTATCTAGAATATAACTTCATCAACCATTCCAAATCATCCCCTTAGCCTTATTCAATCCTAAGTCATATTTAATGGCTCCCATTGCAAGGAAAATCATTGAGCTAAGAGTACCTCAAGAAAACCCCTTCCATAACCAAGATTCCTTATTAAATGATTCATTTTTCTAGGAGAACCATCCCATACTTACCATATCAATAGTGATGATGACACCCCCAATCAACTTTAGTACACGATTAACCCCAATAGCCTCCTTAGTTTTGAACAAGGGCATGACCTTATGGAAATGTTTATATAAATCAACAAAGAGGTTATCCTTCAACAATTTATTGAATCAAGGGCTAAATTTCCACCTAACTATGACCTTTCCAATCTTGCCCATATAGTGTATCATGGTCGCTTGGATTATGGTTGTGTCCATGGGGAATCTTGCACCACTAACCATACAACCCTCACTATGATCACACCAACCTTCACTTTGACCATAACAATGCATCCCAAACCAAATGGACACTTACAATTATGGGTGATCCGATGTATCAATAATTAATTCCACCTAAAAACATGCATATCCATTCTAATTGATTTTATAAATACACCTTCCACTGATCAAGCCACATCAACCATAGATACCCAATATAGAGACAACATTGTGCTTCCCAAGTGGAGTTAATTTTCATTTCCATCTCAAACCAAAACACCTTCCACCTTCCCACCTCCAATATGACCATCTTCAACCTTTTCCTTCCACCTAAGATCAACCTCAACACCTTGGGTAACAAAAAAAAGAATACCATGTTCACTTCACTCTACCCAAAAAATAACACACCCAACATCATGCCTATCAAGACAACTACCAACCTCCTACACCACCACTTAGCACATCCTTTGACATTGAATGGAAAGACATGAAGGCTACAATCAAAGATATTCAAGTTGGGATAAATAAAAAAATAATACGTGACCTTAAAAAAATTATGTTTATATCCTTTTAATAATTTTTCTATTCACAAATCCTTTCCATGCCTCCTTTAAAATTCTAAAATATGACAAATAAAAGGGGAAGCACAACCCCAAGGAACACATCAAAGAATTATTCATGGCTAGCTAAGAAGTGGTATATCAAGGCATATATCTACTCCATGTATTCATTTACAACATCTAGGTGAGAAATCACTCAAATGGTTATTATACCAACCTAAAGGGTCCATCATCTCTGTTGGACACATCATAGATTTTTTTTATCATTTATCTTAAAATATGAAGCTTGAATTAATCACAATGGGTCTTTGCAATGCCAAGAAAAATATAGGAGATATTTTTTCATCAATTCCTTCAATGATGGGGAGATTTTATGGTAGACTCCCATGACCCATACTAGATAAACAACTAGTTTACATATTTATTACTAACATTAATCTTCAATTAGCCTTCTATCTACAAGTACAGTGTACCACTATCTTTGATGAGATTATTCAAAAGGGAATCCATATAAGAAAGGCCCTTATTGTCAAGGGAACAATTCAAATTTATTCAAAAGACTAATACCAAAATTAAAAAAAATCTAAGAATGTAGTTAGTGATAGGGTCACTAAGTCAAAGCATGTGCAAAACCTCTAGTGCCCTCCATCTATCACCATTCCTTCCACACCACCCAAAATTTAGAGAAACGGGAGAAAATTCATACCACTAGAGAAACCCATTGAGGTATTATTCTATGAACTTTACAAATCCAACATGTTCACATTCATCCTCATATGAAACTTTGATGATAGCCAAATGAAGCCTTTTAGGTACAAGGAAAATGAATGCTATGAATATCATCAAATCAAAGGTCACACCATAGGCAATCCTATTAAATTGAAAGATTATATCCAAGACCTTAAAATAGAGATGAGATTAAATTCAAAGGATAATCTATTTTCTCATCCAACCAAGACATGGGAATATATCAAAACCCCTTTCCTAAGAATATTCAACAAAGTTCCTCTAATAAGAAAACTAAGTTCAAGGTTGTCACACCCATAACATCAATTAGCACAAATCCTCCCATATTTATGATTATACCATTGGATATAGAGAAAACTAATGATCTCAACAAATCATATAATCAAAATTGATTAATCCAACTGCACCATCACTACTTGACATGTCAGAGTCACCATCCAAGGCCCTTCTCCAACCAAACTTACCAAGAAATGTGAATTTATAGACCATATTGAGTAAGCACATACCTAGATCTCAATTGAACTCCTCCTTAGATATGCTAATCATAGGGATATCTTGTATAGAGTCCTTAAAAAACCCATATGTCTAACAACATCAATCAATCATGCTCCCAAGCCCTTGTGGCTCATATCTCCACTAATATTGACCTCAATTTCAATCCTAATTGTACCCCTTCCATTTATCCTTCACACAACCCTCAAATTAATATCAAAGCCATAATTTCCAAGCACATGATCAAGTGAGTGCTCATTGATAATAGATCTAGAATAAATACTTTTACACATAGGTTGGTGCAACAACTGAGCTATTTAGTGAAATATTTGGGTCCTCAAACTATTAAAGTAAAATCATATGATAATGCATCTTGAGAGAATTAGTGGGACTATTTACTTTCCTATTGAGATAGGATCTATATTCTAGAAAATGTTGTGTCACATCCTAGATGTGGATCTTCCATATAATCTCCTTCTAGGTTGACCATAGATTCATGCCATGAAATTTGTTTCATTCAATTATCATTAGTACCTCAAGTTCCCTTATAAAGGTGTCAAAATAACTATTCATAATGATCTTTATGCCTTCCAATATTATAAATATTGAGGGTCAATATAGTAGTCTTGATCATTATTTAGATTCTAAGGTTATTCCCAAATTCATATCCACCACATCTAAATCCTACATCACTCCAAGCGATCTCCCTTCCACCTCCTCTAATCCAAATCCATAGAAAAACCCTAAATTCAACATTCAAAATCCTTGATAAAGGGTCTCAAGATTACCAAGTTCATGAAGCCCTCCACATAGCCAAACTTCTTATCTCACCATTTTGGTCAACCTCAACCTAAATCAAAGTATACCTTCCTCACCCTATGATATGGGCCCACTACCTTCATTCATGGAGGATGTCTTCATGATGAAGATATAGTTAGCTTTGATTTCATATGGATTTACAAATATGAAGAATA
>VDFB02112154.1:0-12315 GCA_007258455.2 Sequoia sempervirens | reverse complement strand
CAGCCCTATCGGTTTTTATTTGTCAGTTCCCTCGTGGCTGTGCGAAAATGGGAGCATTGGAACAGAGTATGGACGTCTATCGAAACATAGTGAACTAAGGATTATCCAGATATTATATCTGGAAATGCTTTGGTAGACATGTATGCAAAATGTGGAAGCATAGACAGGCGCGTTAACTGTTGGCAAGATACGTCAAAGAAATGTGGTCTCATGGAATGCTATGACTGCGGGATATGCACAAAATGCATTTTTTGAACAGGATTTAAAAATTTTCAATCAAATGTAATCGGCAGGTGTAATGCTAGACTGCAATCTTTGCCAACACCCTCCCTGCGTGTGCTAAAATGGGAGCATTGGAACGGGGTCTGAACATCCATTACAGGATAAATGAAAGAGGAGATGTTGCTACAACTGCCCTGGTAGACATGTTTGCAAAATGTGAAAGCACATACAAGGCATGTGAACTGTTTGACCGAATGCCTAAAAAAAAATATGGTCTCATTAAATGCCATGATAGCGGGATATACGCAAAAGGGATTTGTTGAAAAGGCTTCAGAAGCTTCCGAGCAAATGCAATTGGCAGGTGTAAAGCCAAACCTTTGCCAGCATCCTCCCTGTCTGTGCCAAAATGGGAGCTTTCGAACAGGGTATGGACATCCATTAAAGCATAAAGGATAGAGCAATTTTTTCAGATGTTGATGTGGTGGATGTGTGGATCTGTTTTCTTGCTGCCTGCAGATCACATATGAAAGTAGGCCGAGGAGTATTTACAGCAATGTTACTTTTTTATTTGAATGTTAAAAAAGATGTCAGCGAATGGTAAGGAGATTGATGAAAGATAAGGAATTAAAAAGCTCCCCAGGTGTAGTTGGATTGAAGGCCATAAAATGGTATGTGCTTTTTGTGTAAGAGACATATGACATTCACAAACACAATAAATTTATGTAAAGTTGGAGAAATTGGTTTGGGAGATGAAGACAATATTGTATTTTCCAAATGCAAGACACTTAGTGGCGCAGAAAAGGAGGGAAAAAAATTATTTCTCTACCACCATAGTGAAAATTTGTCCTTTTTTTTGGTTTTCTAGACATGCTTGTTAGAAAAACTACTAGGCTTGTTAAGAAGCTTCATGTATGTGTTAATTGTCACACTATAATGAAATTTATCTCCAAGTTTGTTACAATTCCTACTTCTAATGATTAGTTTAGCTGATTTCATGAAGAGGAAATGAAATCATTATAGGTATTAGAAAGCAAGTTGTGGTACTATTAGGTGTCTTGTACTACCACTTGATAAATTAAGGTATTAAAAAGAAAGTAGTTAAGGATGGATAAATTAAATCAATTTAATATATATGAAAAATTTTGATAATAAGAGAGTAAAAGAATTTATTGGTTAGATCAAGATAGGTTTTGAAGTGAATTTAATGATTGTGATAGAAAATAAGAAAGAAGGAGAAAGAACATTGAAACAATCCTAGGACTAAGAGTAAAGATAATGGAAAAGGTTAGAAAAGTGTGAGAAGCATCAAGAGAGTGTATCAAGAGGGATGCACTTGATAAAAACCCTAGTATTCAGATAGGTGGATCCTCAGTGGACATGGCATTGATGATTATTGAAGAAATAGATTGGTTTATAACCTAAATTAGATCTATAGAGAAAAATATAACTAAAATGATAAGGCAGTTGAAAGAACAACAATGAACTTAGAGAAGTTTGACCTTATTGGTAGAGATACTATAGATGTGGTTGAAGAAGATAAAATAAATAAGGGAGGAATTAAAGCTTAGTTGTTAATTGGTGAAGAAGATGAGAGAATATTTAGCAATAGAGTAAAAGAAGTCACCAAAAATTTAGAGTTTTCCAAGGAAACTTTGGAGATGATACATGAGAGCAATTCCTAGGTTGAGGAAGAAAGCAACTCAAAGAAAAGTAAAGACAAATCAATTACTAATGATGTGTTATCAACTAGCACATTCCCCAAGCTAAAGAGACACTATGAGGAGATGATCCTCATGGACTAAGAGTCACCTCCCATGTTGTCAAAATCAAGAAGAATATCTAAAGAGTCCATTAAGTAGTGAATCCTTATTGGGTTAGAAAAAACATTATCAAGAGGCAATTGTGTATGAGATTTGTCACAAATATTAGGAATTGAGTTCTTAGATGTTTGATTCCCAAGAGATAATGGTAGAGAAACAACTTTGGTCAATTAGAAAAAGAGTGAAACTAGGCAAAGAAGCCATGATAAAAAGATAGAAAGAGATCCAATAGTAGGGAATAGAATAGGAGAAAGGATAATCCAAATACGGATGCACATAAAATTAAGCTCCCTATTTTTTGTAAATACACCAAGGATGTTAGTGAACATCTCTTTACCTTGAACTTTCATTGGAGTGGGGTTGGAATTGATGATGACTAAACCCAATTATATATAATTTTATGGAGACCCTCAATGATGTACTGAGATGGTGCATTAAAGAATGCCCTAAGCATGATTAAAAATGGAAATAATTGAGTGGCTTGTTTTTGAAAAATTTCCACTCACCTAAAGTATGAACAAAAATAAAAATGTCCAAGATGACAAAAACCAAGGAAGAATCAGTAAAATATTATGAACAGTGATTTAAAAGTGTGGTTAGAAAGCTAGAAGAAACCTTGACATACAAGAAATGAATTGAGTGTTTTATTTTAGGGTTAAGCTCTCACATTATAGGAGTAGATGAAAATATTCCCTCTTCGTATAAGGATGTAGTAGAATTTATTAGCATAATAGAATCCTATTCAAATATATGGGATAATGATTTAGTGGGAAAGGATGAAATTGATAATTTCAAATTAGAATTTAGGAAAACGTAATGTTGAAGTAAGAATTAAGATGAAAGGTGAGAAAGCTGAGACTTCTCCCTCACCTACAAGAAGTAAATTTTGGTTTTAAAATAACAATAGGGAAGATCATGTAAGGAATAAATGTTTGACCACACTAGAAATTGAGAAAGCCCCTAGAAAGATAGTAAAAATATATATTGTATTTAGTATAAAGTAGGATAAACATGACACAAATAGGTGCCCAATGCTACTTCATGGAGAAGATGAATATGAACCAATGGTTTATGGATTTACTAGGGAAGCATTTTTTGATATGGGTATGAAGAGAGCATAGGGTTTAGCTATAAGAGCATTCAATTTTTATTTGGTACATGACTAGTGGGAACTTCAATTGAGAAAAGTATAAGACCACCTAACAATATGCACTATATGGTACTACAATTTCAAGATATAAGACCCTCCATGAGTTATCATGATAACTATTGAGAATGAGGTGGTAGGTGAGGCTACTGCAATAATAATAGAGGTACTAGAGAAAGAGGAAGGACCAAAATGACAACATGTTATAACTATGATAAACTAGGACATTATTTTGATTAGTGTAGAAGAAAAAAAAGAGGAAAATCCACATGTGATTTTTGTGATGATAAATCACATGATATTTATAGTTCTCCCAAATTTAATAGTTCTATAAGAATGTGTTGGCATCATGTTTAAAAGGTGAATAATTTTATAGTCCAAATTTAACCTATGATGCTAAAGTAATGAATAACTAAAGTAGAGGAGAAAATGTTCGACAATGTAAGAAATCAAATACAAAAAACAAAAGTAGAATAGGAGAATCCTCATTGACAAAATAGAAATTTGAAAACTAATACAAAGGAGAAAAAGGGAAAAAATCAAGAAAAAAGGCCATGTAGAAACTTAAGAAAAGAGAAAAAGAACTTCAGTAATTAATAGTGTTGGATTGATAGAAGGATATCCTAGGATAATCTTATGAAAGTCAAAATGAAAAATAATGTTTAGGTAAAGGGGAACATGATCTGGTGATAAGGAAGTCCAAAGAGATAATTAAGAAAAATAAAAAGGAGAGGATAATAGTAAGGCAAGTTTCATCACAAAATAAGTCTATAAACTAAAAAGAATTGAAAGTTTTGGTAGAATAAGAAGAGGTTGGGATTCAAGGCTTTGATAGGATGAAGTTGGATAAGGTTATTGGAATGAAATTCATGTGAAAGATGGAATTGGTATTTTTTATAGCTTCATCCAATTAGAGTTAGCTTGTGAATGAAGGGAGATAATAAGCTTAGATGATGAAGAGGAGTAAGGCATATTCAATTAGTTTAGTTAATTATTAGGGTTGGATTAAGGATAAAATTATAAGTTATTGGTGCTATTATTTGTAGAATTATCAATTTCTTGAGAAGATGATGAGTTTAAAGAAATAGATGCATCAAGATTAAAGAGGAGATATAACTTTAAATTGATCTATCACCTATTCATAATCATACAAGGTGGTACAAAGTGTTATAAAAGTTGGATATTTATGCAAGATATTTTTATCGTGTAAAGATTTGGGAAAATATTCTTAATAATACCCTCTCAATATTAGAGTCGAGAAGAAGATAGAAGATCTATGAAAGAAGGAATTAATAATAGAATATAAAATACATCACCTTCTCATTTGTTTCATGATTGTATTGTGTAACATTGATGAAATTGACATGTGATCCCATGTTGAATTGAATTTGTTCCATGAAAAGATAAGTGAGATAGAGAAAGGAACCCATAGAATAGGTAGATAAAGAGTAGAAACATTATAAGGGTTTTTCCTTAATGACTAGAGAAAATTCTTAGCTAAGAATTGATTATCAAACTAATAGTCAATGCACATTGATCTATAAAAGATTGAACTTTATCTTAGGATATCTTATCCAATTATGCATGTATGTCTATGTTTAGCATGATGAGATATGGTTTGCGTGCATGATTTATTATAGCTAAACATATTATGTTGTTGAGGAGGTTTAAGGTTCCATCCCCTAGGGTATAATATGATGAGAGAATAGATAGAGATTATTACATGGAAAATGATAAGGTTAGGTGCATAGGTTGGGATGTTGAGGGTAGGAGACATAATTTTTTTGATGTTATGACAAGTCTGTGGCAAGGGTTGTGAGGTTAAGGGTAGGATAGGAGAGGGAATGAAAAATTGGTAAGTGAGGATCAAGCAAGATAAGTGAAGGGTGAGGTTTGAGAGGGTTTCTCATAGGGGTAGGAGGTAAAGCAGTTGCCTAAAGGGACATGATCATAGTTAAAATGAGGAATGGAGAGAGAGGGACATAAATAGTAGGAATGTGGGTTGGATGAGGAATAGGCGTGGAAATTTAGGTGAAGGAATATTGAGTGGTAGGGAAAATAAAAGAGTTTGGCTAGAAGAGAGGGATGAAGGTACAAGAATTACACTATTAAGGGATATGAATATGGATACTATATCCTATACCTTGTAATAGTTCTCTAGCCCCTCAAGATGGGTAATTATGATATTTGTTCAGGAGTATGCAAGTGAAGAGACTTAGGATTAGTGACATCATTAGGTAGGCTACTTTAGAGGAGATACGAGTGGTGGTCAATTTTTGTGAGTGACAAACTTAACATCATCTAATAGGGGTTCATTATCAAAGTGGTCATCATTGTGAGACATGTAGAATACATGACATCATGTGGGATGGATGACAATGGAGGAAGGGTAATGAAAGAGGGAAGAGGAAGGACAATACATGGATAGGTTTAGATGAGGGTTCCTATAAGAGATAATGTACATGGGAAAGGGATGGTCAAAGAAGGATAATAATCTCTATCAAAGAACAACAAAAATGATTCATCCTTGTATACTATACAAAATTTGAGTAGAAAAATGTAAAGTGTTTATTTTCAATAATAATAATAGACAAAGACAATAGTGTAGTAAATTGGCACTAACCTAATTTTGATAATGTTTATAGACTATGATTATGTTTACTCAAAAATAAAGTTTTGTTGAAGATGAAAAAAATTAAAAGTACAATCAACTAATTTTTGGATATATTAGAATGAGATTTTGTTGTTTATAGAGAAATTTTATTTTGAAGATGAAGAAAGGAATAAATAATGAAGGTTAGGATTCATATCAAGTTAAATACAAATATAGATAGAAAATATATAGCCTACAAAATTTAAATGCAGGAAAGTCTTTTCAGTTTATATCATAGGACTCAACTAGCAACTTATCATAAGTGGGTTTAGTTAATAAAAACATACCAAAATTCTATACCAACTAAAAAACAAATTATTATTCTTTCTAGTTAGATTGTTTAGTTCATGTCTTACTTATACTAAATTCTTAAACTAAATGGGACTGAATTGGGAAATGATAACAAAATAAGAAATTAGTTGATTCACTAGCAATTAAATTTATGAGCAACAAGATTGTTTAAAGACATTTAAAAGATAATAAGAATGAAATATGAAAACTACATAGGCTAGTTGATGGAAAATAATAGGAGTGCCTTATTGAAAAAACTCAAGTTGCTAATAGGAGGAACAAATTCCAATTTTGATATAAGGATGTTGACACACTTGTAGAGTGCAACCATGTCTTTATTACATGTTATTTTTTAGAAAAAGAGAATAGATAACAAAAAAAAGAATGCTAAAAGTTTGGAGAAAAGTAGAATAGAATAAAGATATAAAATTCATTGTAAATAAGTAAAGAAATGTGGTCTCAAAACAGTTCACACCCCTTATCTATGATTCCACATTTTGCAAATGTACTTTTTGGTAAAGGAAAATATGGAAGTCCAAAATTCTATGACTCAAGAGAAGTGAATTAGGGGTCATTAATGTGTTGTGCCAAACACTAGAAGAAAAAAGAGCAAAGGAAATAAGGTGGAATATTTTCAACATTTAGATATTGGTTTTACCACATACCTTATGCCTTTTGGTATGATGGTATGAGTAATCCTACAAGTATGGGTTCCACAAGGAGGAAGGGAGATGGGAAGTTGGGTGAGGGAAATGAGTAGGGAAAGTGATAAAAGCCTGAGATTTTGAGACTAAAAAAGAAAAGTGAATCCTCAAATTCTAGGAATTAAGGATGGTGAATACTCAATGCTAAAGAAGAGAAAGCGTGGAAAAATGTAAGTGGAGAATAATTGAGGTTCATGGGTTAGTCTTATAGCTTAAGAAGAACATGATTACATGGAGACCTAAAATCCTAGGGAAAAGACAAACACAAAGTAGGGAGTGTAAGCGTGGGTAAAGCAATGATAAATTACCTAGGTAATTTGAGAAGTCTAAAAGACTAAAATAGTCAAAGGTCTAAAAAAAATGGAAATGTTGGGTTTCGAGGAATGAAGGGAAATTATATTGCTATAAACCTAATAAAGGCTACAAATAGACACAATCACCCCCTAACACTTAGAAATTCCTATAGTTTGAGATATTTAGTCATGTAACAAGTATAATGAATGACAAAACAGTAAAACAAGAACATTTTTGAATAAGGGGGTTTATTAAACGAATTCTTAGGTTGGTTATAGATGTTGGCCAAAACATGGTTCTATTAAGAAAGGAAGCACTCAACTTAGATAAATTTGCACTTAGTAACATAGGCCCCACCATCACCTAGAATGGGGCAAGGCAAAGACATCACATAAAATCTATAGGGAAAATATAAATCTTTGATCAAATATTAATGAGGGACTCTATAGGAAACAAAATCAAAATAAAAAATAATTAGAAGAACAATAGAGCCCTTTCACTAAGAATGATATGTAAGGTAAATGCTCAAAAGGACAAATATCAACAAAGGAGTTCCTTGATTTTATCTTAAATTAGAAATGGTGTTGCAAGGAATAAATAAGTGGAAACTTTATTAGAGAATGTTCCTTACCCTTCCAGGATAAGCAAACCAACTTAGGAACCCATATATTAAGGTTTATCATAATTAAATCTTTTCAAAATAACTTCATACAAGAAATTAATCCTCATGAATTAACAAGGTCTTTGACTGATCCATGGCAAAATGTGTGTGCAAGTGAGTTCATCTCTTCTTCATGAAATTAGCTAAACTAATCATTAGAAGTAGGAATTGTAACAATCTTGAAGATGAATTTCATTGCAGTATGACAATTAACACATACTCGAAGGTTCTTAACAAGTCTAATAGTTGTTCTAGAGAGCATGTCTAGAAACCAAAAGAATTTGAAATACTTAGTGTGTGTTAACATAAAATTTGAAATGTCTTGACCTTTTCGTAACAGGTTCAATTCAAATAGCATTGATTTAAAACACCTTCTCCTTTTTTTTTACACTCTTTTTAAAACCTAAGGACTTAATCGTATAGATATAGAAAATACAAGATTTCTAATCATAGCAAAAGAAAGGAAACGGATACTCAATTGAGAATGAGTAAACATAATTTCATGCATAAGAATTATATCTTTTATATCTTATATATGCAGATAGAATCATGTGGAAAGCCGTATTCGATGAAAGTCGTATGTACGGTTTGGAGGGAGATCTTTGATACCTTTAGAGATCCACCCTACAATATGGAGTTAAAAAGCCGAAATAAATAAGTAATTATTAGTCTTTATGAAATAAATTTATGAACCTTTTTCACACTCATGTCACGCCAAAGTATTGTAGAAAAGAAAATTGAGAAATTTGATCCGATTTATCATAATCGATTAGTTAACATGATCGTTAATCGTATTCTTAAACACGGAAAAAAATCATTAGCTTATCGAATTTTTTATCAATCTCTAAAAAAGACTCAACAAAAAACAGAGAAAAATCCACTAATTGTTCTACGTCAAGCAATACACAAATTAACTCCCAAATTGATAGTAAAATCAAGACGTGTAAGTGGATCCACTTATCAAGTTCCCATTGAAATAAAAAATAAAGAAGGAAAAATACTTGCTATTCGTTGGTTATTAGAGTCATCCCGAAAACGTTCTGGTCGAAATATGCATTTCAAATTGAGTTACGAAATAATGGATGCTGCCAGAGAGAAAGGCAATGCTATACGCAAGAAGGAAGAGATTCATAAAATGGCAGAATCCAATAAAGCTTTTGCACATTACCATTAATATATAAATAGATCTATTCCATTCTGATCAATAAAAGAAAACTTACTTTATCAAAATTTATACAAATTTTATTTGGTAGAAAAATAATTCTTTCCCTCCTTTTGTACCACTAAGTGAAAATACCTATTGTCTTCATCTCCCAGACCAATTTCTCTGACTTTGCATAAATTTATTGTGTTTGTGAATGTCATATGTTTTCTACACAAAAATCACATACCATTTTATGACCTTCAATCCAACTACATCTGGGGAGCTCTTTAATTCCTTATCTTTGATCAATCTCCTACCATTTGCTCACATTTTTTTTGAGATTCAAATAAAAAAAAAAGATTTCTGTAAATACTCCTAGACCTGCTTTCATATGTGATCTGCAGGCAGCAAGAAAATAGATCCACACATCCACCACATCAACATCTGACAAAATTGATCTATCCTTTATGCTTTAATGGATGTCCATACCTTGTTCGAAAGCTCCCACTTTGGCACAGACAGGAAGGATGCTGGCGAAGGTTGCGGAGTCTGCTTTACACCTGCCAACCTGCCAATTGCATTTGCTCGAAAGCTTCTGAAGCCTTTTCAACAAATGCCTTTTGCGTATATCCTGCTATCATGGCATTTAATGAAACTGCATTTTTTTGAGGCATTCCGTCAAACAGTTCACATGCCTTGTCCGTGCTTCCACATTTTGCATACATGTCTATCAGGGCAGTCGCAGCAACATCTCCTCTTTCATCCTGTAATGAATGTCCATACCCCATTCCAAAGCTCTCATTTTAGCACACGCAGGGAGGGTGCTGGCAAATATTGCGAAGTCTGGCATTACATCTGCCGATTACATTTGATTGAATCTTTTTAAATCCTTTTCAACAAATGCATTTTGTGCATATCCTGCAGTCATAGCATTCCACGAGACCACATTTCTTTGAGGCATCTTGCCAACAGTTATTGTGCCTGTTTATGCTTCCACATTTTGCATACATGCCTACCAAAGCATTTCCAGATGCAATATCTGGATAATTCCTAGTTCGTTACGTTTTGATAGACATCCATACTTTGTTCCAATGCTCCCATTTTTGCGCAGCCGTGAGGGAACTGACAAATGAAAACCGATGGAGTTGGAAGCCTCTTTTTGAATGTGCTGAAATGGAGTGGCGGGAATAATTTGAATGTTAACGGTGAATGTAAACAGCCTGCTAACGGTGAACAAAAATGACTTTCTAAAGTTGAACGGGAACGGCAAACTTCAAGCATCAACGAGACGGGTTAGTTGGGCCCACACAGCCACCTAAGCATGGTCAACACTTAGAGTGTGCGGTTAAGCCAACCCACTCTTCCCCACATGTTTTTTCAAATGTTTGCACGGTAAAAGAATCTCTGAAGGTATACATTTATCACGGCAATGTCTATCCACCCCAGAATGCATGGGGGCATGGATGGATGTTGTCTTCCTTGATTTTCTTGTCATTCGTGTATTTTTTGCCTTCCGTAACTTTGCCTCCCTAACTCTGCCATCTGTATTTACTGGTGACTACACAGTACCATACTCTCCCCCATTTACTGCCTTAAGCGTTTTTTTATCTTCTTTAAATTTCATTTTAACTTGTAATGTGTTTATAAATTTTATTTTTAACATGTAATTTTTTTATATTTAATTTCATTGATTAATAATTGGAAATTAGTTAATGTTAATTTTTTTTATAATAATTATTTTTTAAAAATAATTATTTTTTAATAATGTTTTAAATTTTATTTTATATATAAGAAATAAAGAAAAATTAATATAGATTGTACAAATATCTTTATCGTATTATTTATTATATATAATACATAAATTTTAATCTTTTAAATTATTTAATTTTATTTAAAGAGTATTGTTATTTATTTAAAAATTATTTTATTTTTATTATTTTATATTTCTTTAAAGAACTATTTTTATTTATTTAATTTTATTTACTTATTTTAGTTTTAGTTCTTAGGTAAATTTTAAAATTAATATATTCATTTTTAGAAATAATTAATTATATTTATATAATGTCAATTTATTTTTTAAAATTTTATATAATACAAATTTAATTTTAAAATATTATATTTATATTAAAAATTACCAATTAAAAATATAATGTAGTATATAATTAATATAAAATGTAATGCATGATACATTTCAACTAATTATCATATTAGCATGATGCAATAATTATAAAGTAGAATTATACTAGACTATTCATTTAGAGAATTATTTTTATTTATTTAAAAGGTGATATAAGAACATACTAGAAATGAAAGACATATTTGTTCTTATATGTATAATGTTTTAGATTATAAGGATATATGTATAATAGAATAAAGGTACTATCTATGCTTCACATGAAATAAATATAATAGATATGTAAAATTATACATATACCTCTATAACCTATTTCTAGATAAATAGAATAACTTAGTTTTAACATTCACCTTAGAACTAATTAGATGCACTAGACATCTATACATCATCCATGGATAATACATGTAATAATTATTATTTAAGAATTAATTTTAGATAAAATACATAATATGTAAATTAAATTAATATATAAATATAATGTAATATATAATTACTATGTATTATTCAAGTATTATATATTAATTATATATTAATTATTATATATAATTATGTGTTGCATTATATTTTATATTAATCATATATTACATTATATTTTTATTGGTTAATTTTTAATATAAATATAATATATAATAAATATAATATTTTAAAATTAAATTTGCATTATATAAAATATTAAAAAATAAATTGACATTATATAAATATAATTGATTATTTCTAAAAATGGATATTTTAGTTTTAACATTTGTCTAAGAACTAAAATTAAAACAAGTAAATAAAATTAAATAAATAAAAATACTCTTTAAATAATTTAAAAGATTAAAATTTATGTATTATATATAATAAATAAAACCATAAAGATATTTGTACAATCCATATTAATTTTTATTTATTTCTTATATATAAAATAAAATTTAAAATATTATTAAAAAATAATTATTTTTTAAAAAATAACTATTATAAAAAAAAACATAACATAAACTAATCTTCAATTATTAATCAATGAAATTAAATATAAAAAAATTACATCTTAAAAATAAAATTTATAAACACATTACAAGTTAAAATGAAATAGAAAGAAGATAAAAAAAAAGCGCTTAAGCCAATAAATGGGGAGAGCATGGCATGAATTGCCACTAAGTACTATGTAGTCAATAGTAAATACGGATGGCAGAGTTAGGGAGACAAAATTACGGAAGGCAGAAAATACATGAATGGCGAGAAGATCAAGGAAGACAACATCCATCC
>VDFB02112153.1:0-17128 GCA_007258455.2 Sequoia sempervirens | reverse complement strand
TAATGTCCAAAATCCAAAACAATAACTCTAATCTCTTACCTCACTTATAGAAGCATTTTAAAATTTAACTTTGCATTTAAAAATTTGAAAGATTAAAAGCTAGTGTGAACAATTATTGAATCCTCCCAGTTAAATCTTTAAACTGCATTTGATTTTGTTTTTCTCTACTATAAAATGTTTTGGTCCATTGTCCATTTTATAACATTGATTAATTATCCATTTTTATAGCATGTTTTGGTTTATTATCCATTTTATAGAATATTCTTGTTGGATAGGCTATACACTTAAAATATTTTATAAGTAGGGGTGATCTCATTAATTTTTATTTTTTGGTGTTATTTTAGGTTTCTCTTTTTTCATCTATGTTTCTTTGTATTATCATGCAATGTGTATAATTATTTTTAATGTCTCTATAAATATCTCGAAGAGTGAAGAGATTCATTATTGTGTTAGAGAACAAATGAACTTTTGAAATGATGAATTCTTTTTCTATGATTAAATGTATATCTAAACAAATTATCTTACATGAAAATATTGCATATTACATATTTTTTTCTATTTATTTTTAAATATATTAAAAAATAAAAATAAAAAGAAAGAAAGTCATTTCTCTATAATTCACATGGGTAACATTTGAAATTTGCTGCACTTCCAAAATGCAACTAAAAATTTGCTGAAAATTTTAATGTAATTACGAGAGGCTTTCTTACACCACAACGAGATGGAAGAGTCTCTGTAAAGAAAAACTCAAATAAAATTGATCATAAATTATCACAATAAAAAAAGGTAATTAAAAAAGAAATAATCTAAATTTACTATTTCATATACAAGTAAGTTTCTAAATTAACATATTTAAAACTAAAAAATAATCAAGATTTTTTTTAGAAAACAATTGTTCTTTTTAAAAATTTCTAATTAATACACTTAAAAGTAGAATATTCAATAAAAAAGAAATATACTAAATTTACAATTACACATAAAAAATATTCAAAATAGACCCAAGGATAGCGTATTTTATATATATTATTATATGCTAGTTTTAATCAAACAAGCGTGTTGCAATTCTTTTAATTTTTTTATAGAAAATGAGAGGATAAGTTTCTAAATTTGTTGTATTGAATTTTTCTAATTAAAAACTAGCACTTGTATGTAAAGGAGGTTCAAAAATTATGCCCATAGAAAACTATATATATGTTAGAGAGTACAGGTTTGTGCACGAGTGTTTGTGGTTGTATGTGTCTAGATAACAATTAATAATAAGTGCTAAATAATGGAATGAAATAAACTTAGACAAATTTAGATTTTTTCCTTTAATAAATTAAGTGTTATTTGATATTGAAATATTTGCATAAAGATTTAAAACATAAAGCAATGCAAATGAAAACATTGCAAATGGAAATAGAATGTTCCCATCCAGTTGAAAAATTAATATTTATTTGCTTTTATGTGTAAGTGAGATTTTGGAGGCTTTTACCATTAAATGGTAGCTGGTTTACCATTTAAACGCGTGAGACTTGTTTTAGGCT
The DNA here is from genome assembly GCA_007258455.2 of Sequoia sempervirens. Classification (NCBI taxonomy): domain Eukaryota; kingdom Viridiplantae; phylum Streptophyta; class Pinopsida; order Cupressales; family Cupressaceae; genus Sequoia; species Sequoia sempervirens. The sequence goes on along the minus strand of VDFB02112153.1, from coordinate 15,602 downwards.
CAAATCTCACGCTATATGTAGTCTATCGACTAAATATCTAAAGTTATTTTTTGTTAAATGGTATTAATTCAAACTCTAAATTTTTGAGGTTTTATAATTCAAACTGTAAACTCTAAATTTTTTAGGTTTTATAATTCAAACTGTAAACTCCAAATTAAATTGTTATATGCAATTGAGAAACAGAGATTAATAAAATAATTTCCCCTGCTTCAAAGTGCTAGTTTTGGTGAAGCACTATAAATCTCGTTTCTTTGTGTTCTTTGTTTTTGTATTTGTGTCTCATCATTCTGAGTTTAAATTTCTGCGATCTTATTTTCATTTGATCTGCAATAAATTATTCTAACACTTTTAAATCTCATTGGGCTTTTATAATGCAGAGCTGTGATTTAACTCCCTGATGATCAAATCCACTGTTGGTTTAAAATGCATGAGTAAAAAGTATGATTAAATCAAATTTCTAGGATATCTGAACTATAATATTGAAACCTTAAAAATCAGATTGTTTGATGTATATCCAGATACTCAAAGACATGGATCGTCCAATATTGTACTCGATTTCGCCAGGAAAACACGCAACACCAGAAATGGCTCGGAAAATAAGCAAGTTAGTTAACATGTACAGAATTACAGCTGATGTTTGGGACTCCTGGAAACATATACGTAACCATTTTGAAGTGTCTAGGTATGTATTATAGTAATATTATCAACTCCCAAATTTTATTTCAAAGACTAGCTCAGACATTCAATGAATGTTCTACAGAGATTTTGCTGCAAATGGGTTGATAGGATCTCAAGGACTGCTTGGAAGGTCATGGCCAGATTTAGATATGCTTCCATTTGGCTGGCTAACTGATAAAGGTAGAGTAATTCTCCAATTTCAATCTCACATATTTGATATACACGTTAAAAACTGCGACAGTAGAATGTATGTGCTAACTTTGCTCAGTTATGAAGTACTCAATTGTATTTGTTTTCCTTAGATGCAAATGAAGGACCGCATCGCCTTTCAAAGCTTCTTCCAGATGAACAGAAAGTTCAGGTGATAAATAAAAACAAGATTTGGTTACCATAAGTTTAATGAATGTTATGGTTCGGGTTAACTTGTTTAGTTAGATTCGATAATTTAAAAAATAATAATCGGTGAATTTATGACGAATGGCTCTGCGCGGCGCCTGGGTGAGAGCTAGGGCCCGCTTGCCCTAGCTCTTCTGTCCTGCGTTCTGTCTGTGTGCGGCGTCCAGTCTGGTGGTGAGCTCTCGTGGGGTGGGGTGTTTGCTGTTATTCAGGGGTGCGCTGGTCGGGCTGGGTTCTCAGCCTTTGTCTTGCTTGTGGGCGGATCTTCCTTCTACATTTTTTGCTGTTAACGGCATTTCCTTGGCGGGTGTGTTCAGTGTTCTGAAACTGTGGGTCTCCTTCGCCATCTCTCGCCTTTGGTAGGGTGCTGCTATGCGATCCATGGAGAATCAGGGTTTTGTTATTTCTGAGGTTTCCTCTAGGGACTTGGAGATGGTAGAGCCATCTTCTTTGCTGGATGTCAGTGGTAAGGATCTGATGGGTAAACCCCAGTCTGGTGATGGGGTTTCATCTTCAAAAGGGGTTTTTCGAGTAAAAAAAATAAATGGATGTTTGGAGAGATCCGAGGAGCGACCAGTTTTGGTTATTCAACCTGAACAAGTTGTGGAGGATGTCGAATATTGGTGTAATCATGCCCTTATTTGCAAATTTTTGGGCCTTCGTCTTTCTCTACCTATTTTGGATTCCTGGGCACGTCGAGTTTGGAACCCAGAAGGTGATATGGAGATTATTTTGGCTGCTAATAATTATTTTCTAGTTATCTTTTCAAGCATGTCGGATAGGAATAGGGCTTTTGAAGGGGGGCCATATTTCTTTAACCAGGTGGGGCTCTTCATTAAGCCTTGGCACATGGGCTTCAACTCTGCTGAAGAGATCCCCTCGCGAGTTCCTGTGTGGGTTCGATTGCCGAGGCTTCCCTTGGAATTCTGGAGGGAAGATATTCTTCACTCAATTTCTTTGCTTCTTGGAAAACCGGTGGGATCGGCTACACAAACTCAAGACCGTAAGGTAATTTCCTTTGCTCATATTTGTGTAGAAGTTGATTTAAATAACCCGTTGCCAGATTCTATGGAAATTCGCTTGGGATCTTCTTCTTGGATCCAACAACTGGATTACGAGACCCTACCTTTTAGATGCAGAATTTGTCATGAATATGGTCATTTACACCGCAAATGCCCTAGAAATAAATCCTCCCCCTTGGCATCCTCTGGAACTCCTGGGGGGGTCAAGGGGAAGGCCCCTTTGTCCAATGAACCGGTGGATGATGAGGGATTTACTCAGGTTAAGCCCCGTAACAAAGGTAAAGGTAAAAAGAGAACCTGGTTGGATAGACAAAATGAAGGCACTTTTAACAAGTTTGATGTTCTTGAGGATTTGGTACAAGAGGAAGGTATTCCAGTAGAGCTCTCTTCTAGGGCTAAGGGTGTGCATGAGATTCAGGAGGAGGATGCAAAGAAAGAGGAGCAATTTTTATCTCCAGAGGACCATCAGGTTGTTCAGTTGACTATGGATTTGCCTTCCCAGGTTCAGGATATCAAGGACCTTCAGGGGTCACAAGCTACAAAGGATTCTGTGGTGATGGCTCCTGATCCTCCTGCTCCTAAGGGGGCCTCAGATTGTGTGAAGAGTAACAAAGCTCCTCCTAGTTTAGGTTTACAACAGAAATCCTTTAAAAAGGGGCCGCTTGATAAACCGTCAAGGAGTGGACGGAAGACTGATCAAGAGAAGGTCAAGATTATGGGTGATACTTTGGTTGAGTCTGGGTCTGTGAAACCCATTGATTCCCATTTCTCCCACCCCCATAAATGATCGTTTTATCATGGAATGTAAGGGGGTTGAACAACATCCCTAGACAAAAGGCTGTTCGCAGACTAATTGAATCTCAGTCTCCTGATGTGGTCTTTATTCAAGAAACTAAGCTTACCGTGGAAGGTTTGGATAATTGTGCTCCATGTATCTGGCCCCAAGGTAATTGGCAGGGGGTGGGTGCTTTGAACAGTTTAGGGGGGGTGGCTTGCTTCTGGAATCCGAGGAAAGTTTTCCCCATATGGTGGTGTTCTAGTCGGTCTTCCATTTCTCTGGTTGCCTCTAGTTTGGAGACTGGAGAGAGGTGTCTTTTTTCTAATATCTATGCTCCTACTGATTTCTCTGGTAAGTCAAATCTTTGGGCTCACATCAGATTTATTCGAGCCTTAGACCCGTTTCTCCCATGGATTATGGCTGGTGATTTTAATGCTGTTACTAGCTTGGATGAAAAGCAAGGTGGGTTAGCTAGGCTTGACCCTTCTGCAAGTCTGCTCAGGGATATGATTAGCTCTTTGAATCTCATAGATGTGAAGCCTACCAATGGTGTCTTTACATGGAATAATAGGAGATGTGGTGTTGAGGCCATCTCTGAAAGGCTTGATAGATTTATGGTTTTGTGTTATTGGATGAACAGTAGGTTGATCACCAGTTCAGAAATTCTTGATTGGAGGGACTCTGATCACTGGCCCATCAAGCTCTCTGTCACTGCTTATGGTGTCACCAAAAACCCTTCTTTCAAATTTTAGTTAATGTGGTTAAGAGATCAGTCTCTGCATGATCTTATGGTGGATTGGTGGTATGAGGGGATGCCTGCCCATGGGACAAACATGTTTACTTTTAGTAAGAGGCTTCAACATGTGAAGTACAGACTCAAGAGATGGAATAAACAATGTTTTGGGAACCTTCATGCTCAGAAGCTGGCAGCTCAGGCCAAGTTGGATATCATCACTCATCAGATTCGGGACCAGGGGTTGACCTCTGATCTAAGTAAAGCTGAGTCCTTGGCTCTCAAGGGTTTAGAAGAGTGGGAGCTTCGGGAAGAGATCTTCTGGAAGCAGAAATTTTGAGTTGATTGGCTTCAGGAGGGGGATAGGAACACTGCTTTCTTTCATAATTCGGTGAAGGATCGGAGGCAAGGATGTTCTATCTCCTCTCTTGTTTCACCTGAAGGGGCTCAACTCTCCTCCAGTGCTGATATTTCTAGGGAAGCGGTCAATTATTTTTCAAACCTATTTTCTAGAGAGGATCTTGCTGCTGGGGCTGAGGAGAGGGCCATCTTGGAATGTATTCCCCACCTTGTCTCTGCTGAGATGAATGGAGCTCTCTTATGCCCTATTTTGTTACCTGAACTAGAGAAAGTGGTGTTTAATATGAAAAAAGGTAAGGCTCCTGGCCCGGATGGGTTTCCGATTGAGTTCTTTCAGGAGTTCTGGGAAATAATAAAGTTTGATCTGCTCGAGGTGGTTCAAGAATCGCATAGGAACAAATAGATGCTCAAGTCCATGAATTCTACTTTCTTGGCTCTCATACCTAAGAGGGAGGGGGCTAATCAGTTGGTTCATTTCAGGCCTATTGCGTTATGCAATGTGGTGTACAAGATCATCACTAAATTGATTGCAGAGAGACTCAAACCACTCCTCAGTACTCTGATCTCCACTGAGCAGGGTGGTTTTGTTGAAGGAAGACAAATTTTGGATGGTGTTGTGATAGCAATGGAAGCTATTCATTCTATGGCTCATTCTAAGGAGAGGGCTATGTTCATTAAACTTGACATGGCTAAAGCTTATGATCGGGTGAGCTGGGAGTTCTTGCAAAAAATTCTCTTGACTTTTGGCTTTGATGAGGAGTGGGTTAATTGGGTTCTTAGTTGTGTGACCTCGTCCTCCTTCTCTGTTCTCATTAATGGGGAACCTCTGACTTGTTCAGTGCTTCTCGGGGTCTTCGGCAAGGGGACCCTTTATCTCCTTATTTATTCATTCTCATGGCGGAGGGTCTTGGAAGATTTATTAAGTCTCAGGTGCGGCAGGGTTTTATCCAAGGTTGGAGCTGGAACAATTATCTTCCTTCCTACTCTCATCTTCAGTTTGTGGATGATACTGGGTTGATGGGCATGGCTAGAATTAGTGAGGCAGTGAACTTCAGGAGAGCCTTAGACATCTACTTGAAGGCTTCAGGTCAGTGTATTAATGACGACAAATCCTCCATTTATTTCTTTAATACCCCTCGGCTTATTCAGAGCAGGATTGCTAGGATCCTTAGATTTCAGATTGGGTCTCTTCCCTTGATGTACTTGGGGATCCCTTTGGCTTTGGGATCTCAGCGTAGAGATTACTGGCAGGGGATTTTGGATAAATTTCGGAGTAAGGTTAGTCATTGGACATACAGATGGCTATCTTCTACTGGGAGAGTGGTTCTTCTAAAGACCGTGGTGCAGGCCCTCCCCATTTATAGGTGTTGTGTGCAAGTTCCCCCTTCCACCTTTGTGAAGGAATTTGATGCTTTGTCTCAGAAATTTCTTTGGTCAGGTAGCCTTCTTTCCTCAAAGTGGAGTTTAGTCAAGTGGGAGTCTGTTTGCAGGCCGAAGCATGCTGGGGGCCTTGGTCTTAGGTCTATGGCTCTTGCTATCATGTCCTTGGCTGCTAAGCTTTACTGGAGGTGGTGCAACCATCAGGATCAGGATTGGGCCAAGATTCTTTCCCACAAGTATCTTCCTGGTGTTGATAGCCTGGATGTGCCGCGATTTGATTTGGCGGGTAAAGGCTCTTGTATTTGGGAAACCCTCAAGAAGGGAGCTCAGCTGATTAAGGAGGGTCTCTTCTGGGTCTGTGGTAGAGGCTCTGATGCTTTGTTTTGGTAGGACTCTTGGGATGGCCACCCTCCTATTCTTTATAGCTTCCCTCAGCTTCAGCCTCTTTGCCATATTTTTTCTGCGGCTGGTTGGATAAAGGTGGAGCATTTTAAAACTGTCAAGCGTATTGGTCAGGTGGAGGTAGCTTGTTGGAAGGACCCGCAGGAGTGGCCAATGGGGGGTTCCGAGGAGGATCGTGCTGCCCTTACTAGAATTTTGGAGGGCAGGCTCTGTAGCTCCCTTAATGAGAGGGACGCTTTGGCTTGGAGTCCTAGTCCAAATGGTAAATTTACTGTGGCCCAAGGCTATGCTGTGCTTGACAAGAACTTATATGGCCCCGCAGAGGTGCATTGGTGGAAGAAGGTTTGGGACAACTTTTCTTGGCCCAAATGCAATTTCTTCTTATGGTTGGTTGCTTAGAAGAAGTGCCTCACTTGGGAAAATCTCCGCAAGCGAGGGTTCCAGGGTCCTTCTATTTGCTTCCTTTGTTCACACAGTGAGGAATGTACCTCCCATTTGTTCTTTCTTTGCCCTTTTTCTAGAGAGATATGGCATAGATGGTGGGAGGCTTGGCATCATGGTTGTATTCATGCTTCTTCCCTTATTGAATTCTGGGAGAGTTTGGGCAGGCCTCCAGCGAAGACTCCTTTCTTGCAGGTGGCTTGGACTGTTGGCCCTGTTCTTATCCTCTGGAACCTTTGGTTGGAGAGGAACTGTAGAGTCTTTGGTGGCTCAAATTTGGAGAGTTTTCAGTTGTGGAAGAAGATAATTAGCAGGCTTCAGGAGACTATTTCTGCTAAGTGTGATATGTCTGAAAATATTGATCCTGGTGATCTTGCTATCTTGCGGAATTTGAACCTAGGGGATAGTAGAAGGGGAAGCATTGTGGGAAGAAGACCCCGTCATGTCAAGCAACGTGTTTGTCGTGATGGGCGTTGGTCGCCTCCCCCGGTGGGGGTCCTTAAGATCAACACTGATGGTTCTTCTCGTGGGAATCCTGGTCATGCTGGTGTTGGGGGTATTGGTAGAGGTAATGATGGTGGTGCAGTGTTTTTCTTCTCTATTTACAAAGGTCAGCACTCTAATAATTTGATGGAGGCTCTTGCTATTATGATTGTTGTTGAGCGTGGTTGCTCTTTAGGCTGGAGGAGGATCATTTGTGAGTCAGATTCTCAGATTGTGGTGGATATGCTGAACAACCAGAGGCTGGGTGATGTTAGTTGGCAATTAGCCTCTGTGGTTAGACAGATTCTGAGTCTATGTAGTTCCTTGGATTCTGTCTCCTTTTGTCATATCCCTAGGGAATGGAACAGAGTGGCTGATTGTTTGGCAAAGTGGGCTTCTGAGAATGTGGATGGTTGGGATATTAGTGCAAGGGAGGTCTTACCTTCTGATTACCTTGAGACTCTGGAGAGGTTGTTAGTGGAAGACATGAATTTGTAAGGTTGTTTTTGGTGGTTCTTGTAGTGGTCTTGCCTTGGTGGGCATCTTGCTTTTGCCTTGTAATTTTGTTTTGATTGAATAAAAATTTTTACCCCTTCTTTTCAAAAAAAAGTTTGTTTAGTTAGATTCATATATTTACAAGAGAAGTAAATCTGATTTTAGATGAATCAAATGACATCTTTAACAAATGTCTTAACCATTACAGATGACTTTGTGGGCTATGGCGAAATCTCCTATTATGTTTGGAGGTGACTTGAGGAACATTGATAATGCAACCATGGCTCTCATTACAAATCCTACCATACTTGATATAAATGCTAATAGCACGCTCAATCAAGAGGTATTTTGTTTTCCTCTTCTCATCGTTATCTGGCTAAAGAACAAGTAAAATACATTGATGCTTCTTCTCTATTCAGTTTTATGTGGGTAGGGCTACACGCAACGGAACATTCCAACACATGAAATCCTTTTTCCTCAAAATCGTTTGCACGAGAGTGAAGAACATACGGACTTGGATAGCGAAAGGTGCCTCCGGTGCGTATTGCTTTATTGCCATGTTTTCTCCTTCCCTGAATTCTTGTGGGTCTCCAGTATACAAAAATGCTTTCTAATTTTCTTCTATTACCATGCGCATGTAAATCAAGGATTTTTTTTAGTGGGAATTTCAAAATACAGGAGTTAATAATAATGGTGAATGATTGTGAATATTTGGGACTGTGTATAATGGTGTATAATTGTGAGTATTTGGAATTGTGTAAAATAGGGAAAAGGTTTAAAATAGTAAATAATGTATTCACTAAGTTAATTATGGGAGAATTAAATCATGACATCAGAGTCAAAAGATTTATAGAAGTAGTTACATGGATAAAAAAAAATGGGAGTTATTTCATTTCATTCCTAGAACTCACTTACATCCACATTGGTGGTTTTGAAGGTGCTCTATTCATGTTTCCCTAGTTTTCTAATGATAAGAATGTTATTATAGAGGTATGTAGGGAAATAGGGGAAATCAGTAAGAAATGTAAGGAAAAGAAGCCGGTCATGATCTTGTCCCAATTAGAATTAACTACCTATTCAAATCTTTTTTTAATGCACAAGATATTGAGAGAAATCTTGCTAAATTGAAAATATTTTATTATGAAAAACATTTCATTTTCATAATTAAAAAATTATATAAAGAATGACCTTAAGCTTGTCCCATAATATCATCTATTTTACATTAGTAATATTGTTGGGAGAATATGCAAATAACTTTGAGGTTAGGAGAAGAGATTAAATGAGGACAATTTTAGATTAGTTGGAATAATTTAGTTTAGAATGGATAACTCAAGGAATTACATATGATGAGAGTGATCTAACTAATCATATTTATTAGAAATCAATTTAAATGCTTTCATTACCACCCACTAACTAGGATTATAAGGAAAGGATATGCATATTAAATAAAGGTCTACATATGTGTTACAAAGGTCAAAAAAATTTCTTAGTAAGAAGATTGATAAATAGAATACTGGTAAAATACCAACAAAAAAAGGCCATCACCAAGTTCAAAACATGTGGAGACTCATTTAGTCTCACAATTTTCTTATGTTTATACAGTTCTTGTCTGATAAGTAGTTTAGCAAATGATCAAGATGATGTTGATCCAAATAAGAGGAAAGTTCCTATAAGCCATTATAGTGGAGATAATAATCCTAGAGGGAAGTTGGAAATAAATAAGCCTAAAATGCCAATGTATCATATAAATATGGCTTCTCTTGCTCCAAATATCAACCTTGAATTACAAGTTAATGATACAAACAAACAATTGTACACCAAATTCATTCTCTACCAACCCATTAATTAATTTCTCAATAAAAATTATTGGCTTCCTCTTGTGTACCTCTACTCATCCCATCTTAACTTAATCCTCCTTCTGCCCCATGAATTCCCATGTGAACTCCAAATCAAACTAATCCTATTATACATCCTATAATAGTTGGTGAACAGTTTTTCAACCATCTAGATATCACCATACTATATTGTTGGTGTGGTTGTTACACAAACCAACAAGAAGATAAATCTTTGCTCAAATGAACAGAAAAATCTATCTTTCTTGAAAGAATAACTAATATTTTTCGGTTAAAGAAAATCTTAGCTATCCCAAGGCTCAGGAATGTCAAGTCTTGATGCACTAGGTTCACACAGGGTTTGTTGTGAAATTTTTGTTGTTAATCATGAGGGTTCTTTGGTTCTCAATTCTAATTACAGTTATAACAAATAGAGTATTGCAAAGATATATCAGATTTAACATGTATTGCTCCATAACTTCATGAATATGAATGATTTACAAGAATATTTCATGATTTCAAACATTTCAAAGAATTTGTAGGAAATATTTAACATCTAACTAAAGAAAATATATAAAATCCTAAAATTTAAAAGATTTCCTAGCTATTACCCATGCATACACCATGAAATAAACTAAATCAAATAAAAACCACTCTACACTTCACTAGATTGCTTCACATCTAGGAATAGAGTGATGCAAGGGTTTAAAGAAATGAGAGATCATTTATCACCGAATAGTGTCAACATGCACCCAAATCTGGCTTAGCACATTAGATTCTTTGATAGGAACAAACAATTAGCTATGTAATATTTCTTATCAAGAAATGGCTTTTAGAATTAGCCTTGATATTAGCAAACTTCAGTGGAGCATACAAGTTTTTAAAGTGGAATAGAACATAAAATAGGAAATAAAATAGAACTAGTGAATGTGCCAATCTTATGTCTACATAATTCTGCAAATTCTATACCTGTGAAAAAGAACAAATCTCGGCCTTTTATAGAACACAATACCATCAAAGAGTTTCAAAATCACATGGTTGAGTAAAATTAAGCGAATCATAAAGTAACAGGTAGCACATGATAGTTGGCAAATGATATTTGACAAAACATATTGCCCGAAACAAGTCAAAGGAACTTTGAATTTCCTCTCATTGGGTGAAAGTTCTGGAACCATAGGGAAAAATACTTGGAGTCCTCTCCAATACTAAAAAAATGTAGGAACTAGCTGAACATTTAGAGTGATCAAGTGGATATAGAAATTTTATATTCTTTCCTTCTTTTTCTTCCATCATTCAGGATCGAGAAACACACATGTTGATACAATCACCAAATAATCTAACGCTGTATCCATCTGCCATAGGAAACTCGAGTTTCCAACCTCTCGATTACTTGCATCCTTGCATGGAACGTCTTTCCCATGCACTCACTTCTAGATAGCGTATCCTCCTTGCTTTGATATCACTTGACTTATCTGTGAGATCAATTTTCCTAATTGTCCATATCCCTACTAAAATCTTCCACCATCCAAACCTGCAATCAACACAACTTATATTATCTCCATGCAATTAAATTGTCATGTGATTTATTTTATTGAATTATCCTTTAATTTATTTTATATTATCAACACATCTTTTCCTTTCCCATAATTGTCTTTAGTAAGATTAAAATAATAACTTAGCTCTTCCTTACATAAAATCACACTTTTAATTGTAAAGATTCTTTAAATTAATAAGAGCTAGGATAATTAATATGGTTCATCATATAGGATTTTTTTGAAATCATTTTATATTGGGAGTAACATCACCACTAAATGCAACATAAGAAAAATTAGTTTCATCAAATTCTCTGAGATACCATTGCAATTTTTCATGTTCATATTTTGTTATAATTACATTCAAATTTATTATATGCCTTTGTATGATTATAGTAAGATAATAATAAAAATAAATGGTATAAATATTTTTAGAATAGAGGATTATAATATTTCTAATATTAAATCTATATAATTTGATTAAAAAAATTACAAATATTTAAATTATTAAGGCTGTATAGGTTTCTACATTAACTACATCATTAATATCAATTTTGTTTTCAAATATCTAAAATAAAAAAATTAAATGTATATTTTTTTTAAACAAATATGATATATTCATTGTAGTTTACTAAAAAAATTAAGAAACATTTTTGATAAATTTTATAAATTAATGATGAAAAATATAAGATAAAATATATTTTCAAACTAAAATTAGTCATTCATAAGATATGTAATTAATAACATCACCTTAGAACTTGTACAAAATTTAATTTTTTATACAATTTTTTAACATTAATTATTTGTTGCTTTCTACACCTAATATGCCATTACTAATTATGTATTTTAATGTATAGTATTTAAATATAATATATTATATTTATATAAAATATTATTTTTATAGGAATTAATTTATTCATTTTTTTTGAATTTTTGAAGAATTCTTTACCCAATATAATTCATACAAAGACACCCCTACTCATATTTCTTTGATTTTGATATTCTTGCAGGTGAAGCTTACATTGCAACTTTTAATGTAGGAGATGAAGAGGATTTTTTGCATATAAAAATTCACGACGTTATGCTTTTTGAAAGTAAACTTAAGATCACTCGAAAGAAAAATGTTACTTCTTGTTCATATTTTGATGTTTGGAAGAACCAAACCTATGAGGTATTTAATAACCTATTAAAGATAGATGTTCCTAGGCATGGCACAAGTTTATTAATTTTAAGATGTTCCTAATACAATAAACCAAATCCTCATAAATGATAAAGATGTTTGTCTAAATATTTATTTTATTTTAAATATTTAATATCAAATGGAGTGTATACCTTTTTTTAATATATTAGTAACAAAGTATACTATTTTATTTATATTCTTAAGTGTTGCATAGAGATATTTGTTCATTACTCTTTAAATCTAATGATTTTTAAATTATTAATAGATTTTTATTTTATTTTTATCATTTATATTAAAAAGTATTAATTTTGTTTAGATTTTCTTTGAAAGTTAACTTTAATTAAAACTAAAATTTGATACAAATATGATATAATTAAAATATAAATAAATTATATCAAGGTGTTAATTTATACATTTATCCAGTTAGTATGGAATGAGATGACATCACATTTATTTATTCATTACTACATATTACAAACACATTATGAAGTATTATGTTTTATTTAATAAATGATTCACTATAAGTTTAAAAATTTGATATATTTAACATATCATATTTTATATAAAAATTCAATATTAAAATTGATAACTTATTATGGGTTTAAATACACTAATTCAAGAGTCTTATAAAGTATATTGTTTAAATTATTATTACACATAGAATCCTTGTTCTAAAAGAGTTGCATACAAATAAAAATATATTATTATCAAATTTTAACTTTGCTATATAATTTATTAATAATGTGTATTTAAATAAAAATTAGATTGAGATATAAGCCATAATAAAAGTTTTATAAAGTATTGCAGAGGAGTAAAATAAACCCTAAATCTAACATATTGAATTGAGAAATATATAAAAATCAAACACAAATTAGTAGAGCTGAGATTTTTTTGTAAAGACTAGAGGAAGTAGAGCTGAGATTGAATATAATGGTAAATTTAAAAATCTAAAATGTGCTTTATTTTTTTCTAATTTATTTATGTCAATATGGTAATATTATATTATTTTACTATAATTGATGATAAAATAATTTAATCCAATGAAGAATATTCACTATATAACCTATTAAAAATATGTCTTACAATAAGAATTGATCATGCATATGGTTTGGTCTAATATATTTTTCCTACATGTTATTTGTTCCTTCTAGTGTCAATCTATCAATTGTTTAAATGTATTTATGTAGTTTAGCTTTAATAAATTATTATTATCAAAAGAATAGTGGCATATTATTATCAAAAGAATAGTGGCATATGCATTATAAAAAAAAATGAATATTTATTTCTTTGGTGAGATTGAAGACCCTTTATTAGTGATAAAAAAATTGAATATAGACCAAACATATCATAAAACTACTAAGATACAAGTTTTATTGATTTAATTGTCTAGTTTAGATGGTTTATAATGAGTTATTTTAATCTATATAAATATATAAATAAACTATTATAGATGCTCATCTTGATATTTTTTAATACATGGCTAAGGGGATAGGATATAAGTTCTAGATAATTTACTTCCAAAGAGTGGGAAATTCAAAATTTAAAATGAGTAATATGATATAATATGGTTTAGTTTACTACACAAACACACATGAGAAATATAGTCCACGAGAAAATATTTATAACGTATTTATACCAATCATGCTTATCTCATGAATAAAACCACTTTTTATGATGAATTAAAGGTTAGGGTTAGTTTATGTAAAAAACAATTAATAACTACAACAATGCAATGTTGATAGTACAAAAATAGATTTTAAATGAGTAAAAGGATGGTGTATTAATTTAATTCCTTATATATTTCCCTCAAATTTGGTGCGCATTTGAAACTACATAAATCATAGATAAAAAGTAGGATATGTTAAAAAAATAGAAATAGATTTGGGACATGAGGTGTGGATGATTATAGATGATTATTAGCATATCTATATAAATTAACATCCTAAAATATATACACATAATTACTTGGAGTTGTGCATAAAAATCTATTATAATGACATGAAAATTTAAAATTGTTAAAATTTGAATTTTTTCTTTGTGAGATTTATATAATTTATAACATAATTGGTGTGGTATATTTTAATATTCATAAGATAATGCAAATTTTTCTATTGAGTTGTATCACATAAGGAATAAACATGAAAAAAATATATGAAAAATAATTATGATACATGAGACAATTGTAGAGTTGTGATTGAGTTGGCCTCCACAATTATCAATGCATCAACCTTGTAAAATTATGTCTAGAATGAACTATTTGAAATAATTTAGACTTATGTCCATAATTTAGGTTTGAGTAAATTTAAATAGATAGTATATATCATTAAAATAATTTGGACATATGACATTAATCTAAACTAGGAATAGTAGTCATGTAGTCATGGATGAAGGATCCAATTAAGGACTATCTAAGTATTAGTAAAAAAAAAAAAAACTAAAATAATATAGTAAAAAAATAAATAACATTATGGAATATTGATATGATCTTTGTTGATTCATAGTAAAAAATGAATTTTAATTCACTACAATGAGATTCCAACATGCTAGACCTTAATTATTTTGAATAAAAATATTTAGTATAGAATTTGAATAATATTACAACAATCTATAATTTTTATATTTGATTTCACGCTCTCGCACTAATATGCCCTTTATAAATGATTATTAATAGTATTTATATATCAAAATTAAGCCCTATGAATGATCATAATTATCCATAAATTTGCACAAAGCCTAATAGATTGATGAGGCATGTAGTTGGATAAACACATAGGTAAAAGCTCCCAAATTGAATGGCATGATGCAAAACTTAATGTGGTAAATACCAAAAGAACTCATAAGTCTAATTCATCATGTAATATTTTAATTTACTTCCAAAAATATTATAACATTACCAAAAGCCTTTAATAGTGTAATTAAGTTTCACTTTACAAGATTGTTAAGTTTTTAAAACCAAGTTATGTATTTGTAGTTATCAAACTCCTATAAAAAGTTAATATGGAATTTAAGGATCATGGTAGAATATATGCTCCAACTCACAAGGTGAGATGTTGTGAAATGAATTAGGACCTATGGTGACTAAGTAATGATTCAGAACCTATAAAAAACAAGCAAAGTGAAGTAAAAAAAATTGAAGAAAAAATGCTCTTATTGTTGCAAGAATGAAAGTGTTGTGATTGATGTGAATTGGTTAACTGGTTCTCAACTGGTTGTTGTTGTCATTGATGTCATGGATAATGGTTATTGGCTATATATTTTGAGGATATTGAGAAAATTGTAAAGGAAAAGTTTGCAGATGTTCAATTGTTGCTCTAGGTTTTGCTCTAGGATTTGCTTCTATGTTTGTGTGGTTCAGATATGTTGATCATGGATGTTAGAAGTTTCTATATCCAGGATTTGGGCTTTTGGATTGTTGTACAGTGCGAGTTATGTTCACCAATTGTGAACTATGTTTTTCAGTGTATCTAGCTGAGGTCCAAGAGAAATGTAGTTGCTTTAGATTTCTTCTTGTTCAAGTATAGAGCTAAGCTGATATGATTGTGTTGAAGACAATTTTGTTATTTGGAAGGATTGGATCATGTTAAGGTTGTGTGTGCTTAATTGATTTATGTGTTTTACGCTGGATTGAATGACATTGTGTTTAGCACTACTTTCAAAGCTTATGGAAGTGTGTTGAAGCTTCTTTTTGGGTTGCCCTCATTCTAATTCCACCCTAGAATTTTTTGGTGCCAACCTAATTTGAATTTGTAAATGTGATAGGTGTATGGCCAAATTTTGATATGTTTCAAAGTTGAAGATGGTATAAATACACAACGAGATATTGGTGAAAGGTGTGCAAAGAAATAGAGCAAGATAGTTGTGAGATAAATGTGAATTAGTGTGTATATAAA
>VDFB02112152.1:0-20546 GCA_007258455.2 Sequoia sempervirens | reverse complement strand
CACAAACATAAACAAGTTGAGAGAGGCAAGCTTGATTGATTTCATTAATGTAGAGGCTAAAAGCCAATCCTTACAATGGAAAAGTGCAAAAAAGCAAGTCTGCTAAAGAAAACCTCAAAGGAGCCAGAAGAAGAACCCTTGAAAAAATACATTTCTTGCCTTTATAGATCAAGCATAACTTAGAATCACAAACTGATCCCTAACCCTAACCAGGGTTAGCAATGAAGGTTGTGTGTGAAAGGGTGGATCCATCTTGTAAAAATCATTATTAGGGTATGGATCCATTAGGAAAGTCAACAAAATGGTAATAAGTGAACATGAATGTCCATGAAATCCACTTGTAGAAGTAAGGGGAGTAATAAATGTCATCCTTGAAGCCCAAAAGTTGAAACATGCCACTGAGGAAGTGGTTCAAGCATTAATGGAGTCACCCAAAAAACACACAAAATCCACTAAAAGGTTGGAGAATTAGACCCAAAAGGAAACCTTTGCATCATTAAAGGTCCATAGGCCTAAAAAGTAGCATCCTATCAGACATTAGACCTTAGGAATCCTTCATACCCCATACTTCATACTATGTTGGCACTAACATCGGGCTTTTGTGATCGGGCATGAGGCTTACCACTTACCAATAAGAAAGGAAAATAATAGGAGGAAAGGGGAAAAAACGAAGCCCAAAAGGACTCATTATTCATCAAAGATTTGGGTTCAAGCTTACTGCTTACTGCTTACCAAAGACAAGACAAACTGATAAGAGGTAAGAAAAAAGTTTGACATCCAAAAGTCTAAAAAAATGACTTAGATGGATTTGGAAGAAAGGGGACCCTGGGAGAGAAGGTTAAAACCTTTGAGAAGAAAATGGGGCTTAAAAAAGAAGGCAGAAGAGAAGAGATATTTTTGGGAGTTGAGAATTAGGTGGATGCCTTATGGCTTATTGCTTACCATGAAACAATAAATGGTAAAGGGGAAGATCGATCCCCGATGCCAAAAAAATAAACTCTTAGTTTTTTTTCTAAAAGCACATCGAGGGTTGGGGGAAGGTCTTATCTCTTACAAAGAAAGGAAGGAAGGAGGAAAGTGGAAGCCCAATACCCAATGCCTAAAAAACAAACACTTGGTTGATTTTCCAAAATCATATCGGGAATCGAGGGTCGGATGGCAGGATTACCTCTTACCTTAACAAAGGTAAGAGGTAAAGGGGAAGGCTAAAGTATGAACCTTGAAATATGAACACTTAATCAATTTTCAGAAGGAAGGAGAGGGGGTAGAGGGAAAGGGTCTTGATGGGTGAAACCCAAAATTCCAAAGGGAGAAGAAGAAGAAGGAGATCACGGGTGATAGAAGAGGGTTGCAAGAAAGGAAGCAAGTGATAGCCTAAAGGTTTGAAAACACAACACTTAGCCATTTTTAGGACCCTTCAAGGATAATTCATGAAAGATGGCCCATGTAGGATCTCTTAGATCGATTATCAGTGATGGGTCATCTAAGGGTGGCATGGAATGACAATAGTACCTTAGGTAGTCTTGTGATAAAGTCCACATATATACTCTCCCATTTT
Organism: Sequoia sempervirens; assembly: GCA_007258455.2. NCBI lineage: Eukaryota > Viridiplantae > Streptophyta > Pinopsida > Cupressales > Cupressaceae > Sequoia > Sequoia sempervirens. Next base: position 18,988 of record VDFB02112152.1, on the reverse strand, counting down.
TGTTAGGAATTGGTAATGACTAGAGTAAATCTACTAGATAAACTTGAACCCTATTGCTCTTAGAGAATTGCACATTCTCTAATATGGTTATGAAAATCCTCTTTAAGCCCCTTCCATTAAAAAAATATTTCATGGATTTTCTTGTAATTCTTACATTTAATATCTTTGATGACCTATTAAAGGAATGTCATGAAAAGTTGAGTCAATGTAGGATCATGGGGGTCCAAACTAGGCCGTTGAGTGGCAATAAAAAATTAGAAAACAATGCTAGGCAACTTGACATAAAAATTAGAATAGGTTATTAACATATTTTGAAAAATATGTAAGAACAAAATTTGTAGAAAATTGAATGTAGTTTCTAGGATACTAGTCCTTTTATGGAAAAAGTAAATATATTTGGTGAAAATTTGAAATTTCAATGCAGTAGTACTAAATTTTCAAGAAAAAATAAAAAGGTGTATGTATGACCAACCTAAGTAGAAGAAATTTTTTTGTTTTTTTGAAACTTTGAATATAAGTAGAGGAAACATACCCAGATGTGACACATTTTTTGTATTTTTTTTGCAAGTAAATAATTAGTTTATGATATTTTTATTAGAAAGTTTTAAAAATATTAAAACTTGTTTATCTGACCACCATAACTTGGTAAAATTTTTATGAAACTAAATTTTTATTTTTTTATCCTATAGTACGAGAAGGATAGAATTTTTTGCATCTTTTAGATTTGAAAATTTTGAAATCATTTGAGAATTATAGATGTTTTCCAATTAGCCTATCAATCAGGACTTTAGTAATAATACATGTAGAAAATCAATAATAATTCTCTATTAAATTCAAAATAAGACATATCTTATATTGGTGGAAAGTTGATAATTTTCTCAATAAACCCTTTTTGTTTCATCAAATTCGGATAAAAAAAGTCGTCAGGCACTTTTTTGTCATATCACCACTTTTTGGATTCCAATGATCCTACACTCAGCTAGCCCTCAAAATATTCTCCTTAAATTTAGATTTAGATACTAAAAAGGACCCATTTTTGTAAAGGATGATTTTCACCATCATTATATACCAATTACATTTCACCACATCATCAAGAAAATTATAGGTAAATGCATTTTTATCTTCAGACATGTAAAAATGACCTAAACACATATCACACATCCTGAATGGCATTTTTTTATCATCAACATCATTATCGTTTAATATCATTGCATTTCACATCATTTACATCAAAAACCCTATTTTCCTTTATTAAATGAATAATCTTTAAATTATTTAATTAATTCACTATTTCATCATTTATCTAACTTTATACCTCTTGATTAATTAATTAACACAAGTTATTTAATAATGTCGCTAATATACCATATTCTCCTAAATCAATTAAATTATTATTACTTAAAAGTTTAATTAAATCACTTTGCCCTTTCTAAATCTGAATAATTAAATTAATTATTCAAATGTTATTCAAACATAGTCAACAAACAAATATAACTTCTTTTGTTAAAGTCAAACATGACTTGCACATTCAACTCAAAATACTAATTGATTAATTCAATTAACTAGTTATCTTCATCCCTTTTATGATTGAGCAAATCACAACCACTGATTTCTCACTTTAAACAATTGACTAACTCATCTATTCTTCAATCCCACTAACCACTCAACTTGATTTCATCAATCACACAAATTATGCAATCGAAATCCATTAATCTTCCCAATCTAATTCCTCTCAATGGTTTTGAACCATTGATCAGGATCTTCTACTAAAAAATCTTGATCGTTCAACTCGAAATGTGAAATCTATAAAATAACCTTCTACCTTCTCACAAAGCATCTAGAATTTACATAGCGAAGTGCTACACAATTATCTCTTGATCACGTTACAAGTTATCATCACATTCTAGTTCACCATTTTACACACATTGAAGCTTTTGTAAAATCAACAATGGAGGCTTTGTATTGAATCGAACAATCTGACATCGGAATGTCAATGCAAACACAACTCCAACATGGGATGGTATATGTTTTAAAATTGTGAATTCAATTTTTGTCATCTTAGAATTTTTTATGAGGGTCACACTGCCAAAAACCCAGAGAAATCACAACAAATATCAAAATAGAAAATGCGAGATAGAAAAATGACTCACTTTCAATTATTTTCAAAAAATGAAATTATAGATTCAAAGCTTACATGCTATAGCCTCATGGGCTTGATTCATTACAACAAAATCAACTCAGAAAAGAAAATCTACTATTCGTAGCCACAATTTGCACTATCAGGGCCACCTTCTACAACCCCCACTTAACCCTTTTTATTTTCCCCAATAACTGCCCTAGAATGTTCTAGAAAGATCAAATTTCCCCTTTTGTTTGGCGCCAAAAGTTTCGCCGAATGATTCCTAGCCTAGGAAGAAATTTTTAAGAAATTCACTTTTTAGAGGACCAACTTCGTGGGGCCATAACTTTTGATCCGAGTGTTCGATTCGCTATTATTGCATATTGTTGGAAAGCTATCGATGAGCTCTACAACACATGAGTTGACCATAGGTTGGTTCAACCACTTTTTGAGCTGTTTTAGGGCCTCTAAAGTCTTATATTTGAATTTGAAGCGGCATTGGAGAAATTTCTCGGGACAAAAACTTTAATTTCTCCCAAACTGTGCAGGTTATTGAGGTGATTCTTTTGTGACTGAAGATGTTTTCAACTTTTCTCCTCTGGGTAAAATTTCACATCCATATGAGCCCGTTTTGGCTGACTTACTAAAAATAGTAAGTGCCCATTTTTCACTATTTCTAACGCCTAACAGTCTTAAACCCCTTAAGTTCCATCATGGGACTCAAAACAACTAGAGAAAATAAAGAAAACATTTTTTTTGGGTGATGCAAGATTGCTTTGCACCACTAGATGCTCTTGCATTAGACACATAGGGTAATTTGAAAAGTGACCTTATCACTTCTCAAGAGTTAGAGGGAAACCAAGATGGTTAACCTCAGCCTCAGATAACCATGATGAATTTTCAATAGACCTTCCTCTCCATTTCACCAAGTACTCTGCATATTGCCTGTTTCTTGTGCTTCTACCCACACGGCTATCTAGGATTTCTTCTATCTCTTCCTTCTCTAAAGTAGGTGTTGGATTTTTCAACTATTCATTTAGCGGACCCTCCTTTATATCACCTTCATGATACTCTATCAAATCAACAATGTTGAACATAGGAGAAATGTTTATTCCACTAGGAAACTCTACCTCATAAGCATTTCCTAAATCATGCTTCTTCAAGATCTTGCATGGTCCAAATTTCTTCATCTTTAACTTGTATGTACCAACATGAAACCTTTCCTTTCACAAATGAACCATGACTTCATCTCCTACCTGGAACTCCTTATACCTCCTTTTCTAATCTACATGTGCCTTATATTGTGAGTTCATCTTGTTGATGTGTTTTTTCACTTCTTCATGCAAAATCTTCAAGTGCTTAGCAAAATCTTCAGCCTCAGTACTAATCTTCTCCCCCTTATCCATCTTTCTAAGTTTAGAAGTAGTTCTGGGACTACTCCCATATACAATCTAGAATCGTGATTTACCAATGCTCCTATTGACAGAATTGTTGTAAGCAATTTTTTCCTATGGTATAATCAAATCCCATCGCTTAGACTTATCTCCTACTAAGCATCTTAGTAGGTTACCCAAAGTCTTATTCACCACCTCTTTTTGTCCATTAGTTTGTGGATGGTGTGTAGAAATGAACTTCAAATTTGTCTTCAACTTCTTCCATAATGTCCTCCAAAAATAACCAACAAATTTGGTATCTCTGTCTGAAACTATGCTCTTTGGTAGACCATGGAGTCTCACCACCTCTCTCAAAAACAACTCTGCAACATGAACAACATCATTGGTCTTATGACACAGAATGAAATGTTCCATATTTGAAAATCTATCCACCACCACAAATATGGAATCATGCCCTCTTTGTGTCCTTGTCAATCCAAGAACAAAATCCATGCTAATATCCTCCCATACCTCTGTATAGGTAATGTATTGATGAATCTAGTAGACTTAACTTGTTCCTTTGCCATCCTATTATATACCTTAAATCCTGTACAAACTTTCATGATTCCTGCTGTAAATTGTATGTAATGTATTAATTTCTACTAATAAGAGTAATGGTATTCTGGATTCAACCAAAAATTGGGTCCAACCTATCCTCCTACCTTATGTTCTCCTGATTAGATTCTCTCTCATAGAACTCCTTGAATGCATAATTGGATTCTCTAAACAACATCCCATCTTGGATTGATAAACCAAACCATCTTTGTTCTATCCACGTAACAAGTCTCCAAATAAGCCTCTTCATGTTGAACTGTAAATTTCTTTGAATATTTCTAAAGTTTCTTTTCTTATAACCTAAGTTTCCAGTTATGAGTCCCTAATTACAAACACATGGGTCTATTTTCATAACATTTTGCCCATTTCTTGCCATGTGGTCTCATTGTTTCCATCGGGTCTTGCATAATTCATATCATGGTCTGTATCGACGTGACAATATCAGGGTCTCCTCGATCCATTTTTTTGCTTGTAAACGTCTGTGTTGCCTATCGACAAGATGTTTCTGATGTCATGGCGATTGGAGTTTACTTACTAGCAGTTATCGGCAAGACTTTCACACGGTTTCGGCGACGGAGGATGAATCTATTTGGCAAGAGTTAAAAGGCTTCGGTGAAATGTCATAGCAATCTCGTGATGTCTTATCGACTTGACACAAAAGGTTGTATCGATATGACTTACTGACATTTAGAGGGAGGTCTTAGTGACTTCGTTATGTCTCACCGACGGAGCACAAATGGTTTCTTTCAAATTGGCTTTCGGTTAGAGGTTGGTTGTGTCTCGGCGATCAAGTGTGGATTCGGGATGCTTCAGTATGACATAATGTAATCTCCGAGAGGTCTCCTAGACATTGATAGGTCTTGCCGATACACAGGTTGAAAGGGAGCATCTCGGTAGGAGTTATTGCTTTTGAAGTGAGGGTCCCTCGGGAGTGACGTCCTCGGCCTCCATTGGCACATACAGGACTCATAAGTCAGCAGGAGATCGGATTCTTTCCAAGCATCTACAGGAGTTTCCTGTTTCTTGGAGAAGAAACAAAGAATTCATGCATGTCTCCTAACGTGGTGAAAAGCCCACAAATACTCAGATGGATAGTAAAGACTTTTTGTGAAATATACATGTAATCTATTGGAGGTCTCTCCTCGACATCATAATGTTATGGCTACCATGAATGAAACCAAAGAATGGTGAGCCGATATCCTCCTGTCTTCTGGAATGGAAAGTAAGAAAGGAAATACATATCGATATAACATTTTGTGGGATCTGCGAGATGTCTCACCATACCACAAAATTCTAGGCTAAACACAGTTGGGTAATGGGATGATAGCGCATATGCACTCTTTGGCATACCTTCCCCATGTACGACATGGAGTTCTAGAGGGTTGGCCGACATGGAATATGAAACGATGTGTCCATCGAATAAGCAAGAATATCTGGCCCTTGATTTGTGAAATGAATCACTGGGATTTCGTATAGGTAGTGTAGGTGATTAGGAATGGATGGTCAGAGGAAATAAAAGTTCATATCGCAGACTGAAGATTTACGTTTTCAAATGGCTACCTTGTCAGAAATCACCAGGCGTTATTTCTCAGGTCACTTGGTATGTTGAGTCTATTGAAAAGTAATATATCGCTCCAAGTTGATTCTTTCCTCATTGCTTTTAAATTGATATAAATAAGTTTATTTTCATTATCGCACATTTGTTGTATCCGGCAGGATTAATTGACCGGTTCTTTCAAGGAGATTAAATCCTTTGGTTGATCACAGTAATCAGGGAGATTCATCTGGATTATTAAAGTAGAGCTTAGTAGTCACAATCTTGCATGTTTATACAAGTTATAAACAAAATATATGCCAGCTATTTGAGTTTCTGCCAAAATAAGTTGCCCACTTCTATTTCCTTTGACTCCGCATACCCAATAAGGCACTGGTCTCTGCCATTTCATCATTAAGATTCATTCATTCTCTTTACATCTGTTAATTGAGCATAATAGGATTTAGATTAGAAGATTGCTATTGTGCTTGAATTCATTTGTTCACTTCCATCTGCCATTGTGGACAAATCATTGCAAGAAGGATAATCATAAGTCAAGTATGCTTCATTCAGATAGGTACACCTGCCTAGGTTAAGCAGTACTTGAAGAGTAGAAGGTTAAGCTCTTTTGACCTTGTCTGTTACCTTGAAACATATCAAGAGATTGGAAGCCTCTTGAGGCATCCCGCCTACGTTTTTGAGAGCTAACACCTTCCAAGCTTCTACAAAGTCTAGATCTTCTGGATACAAACTCTTGAGTTCATTGAACCCAAAAATCTCTATATTCATCTCTATCAAAAAAAATTCCTTCTACTTAATGCATCTGCAACTCTGTTTGACCTTCCACTCCTGTGCTTAAAAAAAAGAGTATAACTTTGCAAAAACTCAACCCATTTTAAGTGCCTTTGGTTCAACTTTCTTTGAATATTTAGATACTGTAAAGCCTAGTGATCAGTATATAAAAAAATTTATTTTGGCAACAAATAGTGTCTCCATTTCTTCAAAGCTTGAACTATAGTATAAAAATCTTGATCATAGATAGAATATTTCTTCTCAAGGGAATCATTTAACTTCTCACTAAAATAGGCAATAGGCTTACCTTCTTGACTCAAAATTTTCAGTTCTGGGTAGTGCCACCATCACAACCAAATTCCGAAGACATTGGCTGAAATCCGAAGTGCCAAAATATTGTTTTTGTAACTTTTCTTCTTCAAATATATCAAACTTTACCTTTGGTAGTCCATTTCAAACTATTTTTTCTATCCTATCTCTATTGCTTCTCTCAGCTTATTGTGTACAAATACTACTAAATTTTAATAACTTTCTTGAAAACTTATTAACAAAATGATCTTACTCATGAATGTTCTTTGGGTAGTGGGCCATTCAATACCATGAAATGTTCCTTCATCCATTTTAAAACCTCAATAGACACAACAACAAACCTAGATACAATTCAACTCTCTTCTACAAAACTATATTTCTTCACAAATTCAATCACAACCTCCCGGTTTCAAAAATCGATATGCATCAAGTGCCTCCAATGTCTTTCATTGAAAATAAAATATCATCCAAATAAAATAATAACAAATTTTCCTAAAAATTATTTCCACACCTCATTCATAAGCCACACAAGGTGCTCACGCAACATGAGCCCAAAAGGCATGACTAACCCACTCATGCCAAGCTCCCTGGTTTTGAAGGTTATTCTCCATTCATCTCCTTCTCTAACTGGATCTGGTGATATCCACCTAAACAATCCATAAGCCATCCATTCTCGGTAAGAGAAATCTATAATTGATGGTAATCTTGTTGATGGCTCTAGAGTTTGTACACATCCGCCATTCCCCATCCTTCTTTGGTGCTAGTACTGTGTGAACCCCAATCCTAGTACTTGCAAAACAACAAGAATAAACAAGTTAAGCAAGATATTGCAAGCTAAAAAAAGGATTCCCCATGAAATCCATTTACAACTTCAAAATAGGAAAGAAAATAATGAAGAACACAATAAAACAAGAGAATATAGATTCAATCCTAATTAGAATAGCAAACACATGATCCCATGGGGGAATTGGTGCCAATTTGATGTGAAAATTGGCCCTTTCCCAATCCCTAAGATGCGTTTCGATGGGTTGAAGAGGCTGATCCGTTCTCTGGAGCAGGAAAGATGAGAGCTCTTGCAAAATCTGCAAAAAACCGAAGCAGAACTCTGCAATGGTGATGTGGATGAAATGGCTAAATATTTTAGCACAATAACTTTGAAGTACCGCAGTGATGATCAAAATGAGGATATGAGGCTCATTTGTTAGAGGCACAAGTCAAGATGGATGAATGTCCAAACCCTGAGCAATGTGGACTAAGATCTGCATCCAACGGCACATGCCACTTCAGCACAATCTATGAATGTATTTGAAGGATGTGTAAGATTCAGGGATTGTGCCAATAAATGCATATTTTGTGACCCCCAAATTTGTTGAAATGACTTCCAGTAAGAGGGAAGGGAAAATGCAATAAATGCCAATCGGGCTCCAAGGAAAGGACATGTAAGATGAATCTCTAATGCCCTGTTGACGTACACAAGACCTCTGGAATTTTGAATTCAAATTGAGAGAATATTCCAAAGATCGCTTCCTGTGGGAGGAAAAAAAAATAGGATTTAATAAATGAATTAAATCTATCTTCTACGTGAAACTTGCAAAACGAGGATGGGATAAGAGATTAAAATTAATCAAGGGTTAATTAATTTAGTCGAGAGAGGTTAGATGATGTGACCCATTTGACCTAAATTCATAGATTTATTTAAATCCAAATAAGAGAGGAATATGATAAGAGATTAATTAAATAAGGATTTTGATTTATTTAATTAAAAGAGATGGTGTTAGATTAAATCAAATAAGGTTTTAATTTATTTTATTTAATGGATAGACTTTAGAGATTTAATCAAATAAAATTAATTATTTAATTAAATAGGGATAATTAGATCATATGGATTGATTTAATTAACAAAATAGATTGACTTAATTAGATAAAATGATTTATTCAATTAAGAGAGGAATATTGATGAATTTAATCAGATAAGGAGATTTGATTAAATGGTTAGACTGAGGGATGATTAAGGATGAAATTATGTTAGTAGGTCGAGATCAAGTGCACAATGTCAATCAATATATTTTATGTGTCTACATTTTGCCCCTCTTTGAAACAATGCACTTGTTGCGTTGGTTCAAAAAATAAACGATCTCGATCAAAGCCAAAATTTTTGATATTTAAAAACTTTCCCTACTACTGCCCGGAAAGAGAAAACATGCCATTATAATGCCCCCTCGAGAGATTGGACGAAAAATTTAATTTTTGGGTGATCTCACGAAAGAAGAGGACAAAGTACCCGATAGCTCTGAAAAGGCTATGGGAGGCTAAAAACGTGTCTAAACGTAATAAAACGTTGAAAAAAAAGCCTCAACCAGATAAAAACTAGTTCGAGGGTCCAAAACCCTAGCAGAATAGCCAATCAGGGTGAAAAAACCCTAATTTTTAGGCTTAAAGGGGGCTCGAGGGGTCACTTTCAAGTCATTTTCAAACACCTCCAATAGTAACCTCAAAATTTGAGCTCTAACCACCTGACGATATGGCACAATGACAACTTCCTCTACACATTTCTAATCAACTTCAGACATACTAGCGACCACCTGGCATCGGGGCACCGGTAAGTGGTCCTTACTCGAACTTCATTTTTTCATTTATTGCTTCATTTAATGCTTCAAAGGGTCGGTCCTTCTGCAGCGGTGCTATATGGCGCCGCTCAGAAATCAAACTGCGCCGCTCAGTGTTAAATAGCGCAATGACGGTGTAGTTAAGAGTTTAAAAACTCTAATGCTGAGCTCGAGGCCGGTGAAAGGATTTGAAAAGTACGACACGACAGTGCAATTTTGTTGTTTTAAGCCCTAGCATCAGAGTTTGATTAGAAATCAAATTGCGACACCATCATGAGTTGCACCGTTGGAGAGGTTTTTCAGACACTTGATGAAGAATTTTTCAAAAATTTTAACATGGTGACCTTCCTTGATGTAGGACACAACAAGGGAGCTCTACTCCTGAGAGCACAGGTCATAGGACCTGAGCGATAGGGACCAAGATTGACTCCGGATTGCGGGGTTGTGGCATATTGCGTATGCGGTGCCCATTCGTACTCACCTAGGGATGCTATTATTGCTGGCCGAGAGATGGCACAACGAGACATCTTCGTTTCATCTTCCCACTGGTGAGGCCATCGTCACTCTAGAGGACGTTGGGCGATTTTCAACATGGACAAGGGGCGCAAGGCCTACTTCAGAGTCCTTGCCACTGACGAGATTGTGTTTTGTGAGGGGTAGATAGAGCTCGAGCGGCACAGGATCCTAGTACCTCCCTACCACTGGGTGATTGTAGCCATCATTTTGGGTCTTGTTGCCCTTGATAGACAAGGGAAATACTTCAGTTGTAGCTGGGGGTATTGCTGGGAGCAGATGGTGCGAGATAGGCCAGTTTGTTTTGCTTGGGGGCCTATTCTTCTCGCTTAACTTTACAGAGACCTCCATGAGTACATCTACATGGATGACAGAGTGTTGGGAGTAGGGGTGACCCTACTTCACGTTTGGGCATGGGAGCACATTGTTGTGCTTCAGCCATGTGTTTTTTCAGTTCTGATGCTGCCATACGATCCCCTCGTTTGTCGATACAGAGGCGGTGTGTCCTTCACACACACCGGTGAGCATAGGATCCCCTACTAGAGGCGAGTCTTGGACGAGATGCAAGTTTTTACCTTGTGACCCTACCTTGGTTGGCCCAGATGGGCTGACAATGCTGATCAGATGTTCTACTGCTGCCAGGATCGTTTTATGTAGGGGCGAGAGCACACTATGATCAAGAGATACTTGCCCAGGCGTGTGCAGCGTCAGTTTAGAGAGTCGCAGGATCAGCCAAATGATGACTACATAGCCGTCTTCACCCGCACCATGACACAAGTTTCATGGGGGCAGTACATTCCTGCTTCGAAGGTGGTTGAAAGCTTTAGGCAGCTGGTAGCCCGACCATGGGCTTATGATCAGGGGCTAGTAGATCCAGGCACTACCCAGGCCTACAGGGATTGGTTCCGGCCTCCTCTTCGGTTGACGATTCCAGGTGCAGTTTCGGATCTACAGAGGGTCAGAGGCAGAGGAGGAGGACAAGGACAAAGAGCTAACATTCAATAGGACCTGCCATTCGTGCCTCCAGTCCAGCCAGATCAGGAAGATGTGCACATGGAGGACTAGCAACAGGTGCCACTAGTTCCACCACGAGCTGAGGGTGAGGATCAGCCTCATGTGCAGCCTCAAGTACAGCCACAAGTACAACCAGCAGGGTAGGAAGATGCTCAAGATGCGCTGATTGCATAGTTACAGGCTTAGATCTAGGCTATGACAGTCGAGAGAGATCAGGCGAGGGCCGAGAGAGAGAAGCTCAGAGCTGAGAGAGATTAGGTTGTACAACAGAGATAGGCTATAGAGCTACAGGCAGCCACAGAGCTAGGTAGGAGATAGCAGCTAGAGAGCATGGCAGCCTCCTCTTCCTAGGGTACAGTGTTAGTTCGGTCCTATAGGGATGTCGTCTGAGAGGTAGAGTATTGTCGGAGGTACTATCATGAGGCTGTACCCAAAGCAGAGCGGGTACCAGAGTACTCAGAGCGGGCCAGCCATAGACTAGTAGAGGGTCACGGTGACAGAGGTGAGGGCAGCATTCATAGGGATAGAGCATGATCGAGATGATATGATACTTTTTGTGCCTTATGGGCTCATTTTTGATAGCCCAATGGGCCCTTTTGTACCGATTGACATATATGTACAATGATCTGATTTATTCTTTGTACTATGACAGTTGCGTTATTGATATATATATATATGAGTTGATGATGATTTTGATGTGATGCAATGTGTTCTCTTTATTTATGCATGTATGGTTCTACTTCTATATGTTATGGATGCATTTATTTATAATGATGTATGCATTATGATTATGACTAACAGATCTATACTATGTCACCTTATGATATGCAGATGTATTTATGTGATGTACAATGATGTTGTCTATATGATGATCTATTTATGTTGATACAAATGGGATAATCTAATATGTGATATGGATTGTAATATGTAAAATGATATGATCTATGGTGTACCTGCGAAATGGTATGTGACTTATGTTTATGGATGCATATATGCTTTGTTTGTAATAAATTTTGTATGTTTATGCTTATGTGGGATGATTTATGTAATGAATGATTTATGATGTTATTTATGAGATGATATGGATGATGTAATATGAATGCGATGGTCGTGATATGATGCAAATGAGATGGTGTAATGCAAATGAGACGGTTTTATGAGATGCTTAGAATAACAAATGCTTTTATCCTAAACATATTAAATGATGATGTAATGTATGTGATGCATTTAATAGGATGCAATGATATGTTAATGCAAAGTGATATGATGATGCGTAATGTAATATGAATGTAATGTGATGAGATGATGTCATGATGTTTATGCAAGTATGTATGCAAATGAATTAAATGCCTATATACTTATTGTTTATGGTCATGTCAAAAATGATTATGAAATGTTTCTGTGAATGTTATGTGATGATTTAGATGTAATGTGATGCAATGTAATGGATGAAATGCAATGAAATGGATGCATCTATCTTTGAAGAATGCTTATGATGACATGTTTATATGATGATGGAAATGCGATGTATATATTTCCTATATGATATGTTTATGTAATATGCTAATGATTTGTGGATGCAGGATCGATGACGATGATGATGATGATGATCAACTGTCATAGTACCTTGCTAGTGCGGTTAGCAAGGAAAGAAGAAGTCATTTCAACAAGACACAAGATGATGCAGATGCAAATGATGATGATGATGATTACTTGCCAAGGAATTGGGATTTTCAAAGAGCCAAATTTTCTTATTGTTTTATAACACACATGGTATGGATGCATCATAGAAAACCAGGGATACAAGAAATCTAGTGAGGATGGACTTGGACTTGACAAGGTAGAGCTAGTGAGTATCCTTGTTCACACTAACATAAAATCCCATGGATGTGAATTTTGAAGTTTCCAAACATCTCCGACTAAAACACGAAGTGTAAATCCCATCCATGCAATAGTCAATAAGTTTCTAGACCTCCATACATACCTAACAAAGCAGTATTTCCGAGGTTATGCCAAATGTAAGAACGTCTCAACAAGCAGCCAGACAAGATACTAATTTCATGTCTCCCATTCCTATTTCAAATCCCTATTATAGATATCATCGAGAAGTCCTTGGAATGAGCACAATAAGATACGTCAGAAGATAAAAGACAAAGTAAACAAACAAGCTGATTTTCTTCAATACCGCTAACCAAAGGAGGATGTGCTTTCTAAGGATAAGAATCGAAACTTATTGCCAAAGATAATGTCCATTATAGGAAGGATTCATCCTAGGACATGCTAGTGGATGGCGGCACGCCATTTTGTTTACCCAAAGCATTCTAAAAGATGATTGATATGGGACCAAAGATTGAGGATGACGATCGTTTATTATGAGTGGCGTTATTGCGGGTGCAAGCGAGATGAGATGGATGGATTTTTTCAAATATTTGGATGTTTTTGACATTTTGCAATGTTTTGAGGCTGTTTTTGGTATTTTTTGAGATTTTCAAATGTTTTGATTTTTGATTTTCCAATGTTGTGGGATTTTCTGAGATTTTGACAAGAGACTAACCTAAAGACCTACCCTAGGGGCCTCAGGGGCTGATCAACAGATTAGCCTTTCCTACATTATACACAAAAAGACCAATGTGAGTTCTCAACACCCCCAAGGACTTGACCGGGATGGCTAACCTAAGATATACACGATGAAATGTCAATTTATTATGACAGACTCTAAAGGACCGACCTAAGTGTCTCTGGGAGGATCAAAGATCAACCTTTTCCTGCCATCTGCTACCGCAGATCCGCTAGTTCGATGTAAGATCTACTCTTTATTTTGAATCTTTGACCAACTTCTTTTGACATGTTTTGTGGGATTTTGATGATTTGATGTTTTGGATTTTCGATATTTGTGACCTTAAAATAATACACTTAATTCAACTAATGAGAACATGCCCCCAGCCAAGTGGATGCAATAGACACTCCAATAAAGGGCAGACAAACTGACCTTGAGGATGGGCTGGGTAGTACTAGGAGGGATCATGATACGAGCACAAGACCAAGCTACGGTGCGGATGTGAGCGGATGAGTGATGGATGGAGATATGGATGAGATGGATGCGAAATGGATGGATGATGCAGATCGAGCCATAAAGATCCTGGTGGATGGAAAGTGCTTATTTACACAAGGCACCATTTTGCCAGGTTTTCACCAAGGTACTTGCCCAAAGTGCCAACCGGCGGTTTTAACTAGGGGACGCATTTTTTTTCTCACCATTTTCAAATCCTTTTTGGATTTTGATTTTTGCTTTTTGATTTTTTTGTTGCTACCAAGATTTTGCCTTCCGCGTTTCTTTGCCATAACCATTTTTCATGACTTTTATGATTTTTTGGATTTTTGTCTCTATAATGCTAAGATTTAGGCATAAAACTTTTAAGATGAGAGCTATTGATGGTTCTTGCAGAGGTTCCTGTGTTGATAGTCGAGCATGCCCTTTGATTTGTAATCCTCGCTATGATGACCAATGGTCCCAACCAATTGGTTCCAAACCTTCTCCATCGCTTTGTTTTAGACATTTCTTCTTAATTTTAAGACCAGTTCTCCGAATTTGAACGCCCCGCTTCTCGGATTATTGTAGCTCTTTGACTATTCCGATAGACTGCAAATGATTCAAAGCATCTATATCGCCATCCAAAGAGCTCTAGGCTCATTTTAATCTTGATACTGTACTCTTCATCTATGATGAGGTTCATAGCTAGATATCCTCGAAGGGATGGATTCCCATCTCACTGGGGAGTAATACCTACTTCTAACCAGTAACGTGGATAAAGGAGTGGTTTAATGGGTAAAAGCAATGCTGATTCTATTAGGGCCTGCAGGATGGGATTAAGCCGTAAATGGTCATGACCGCCATTGACAGCTTTGGTGATTTCTTAATGGTTTTGTTTGTAGCTCGCTGGCCATTTCCTTGAGGGATAAAAGTATGGGGTGGAGAAGTGATGTTGGATTTTGAATTTCTTGCATAAGTCATGAACCTCCTGATTCTTGAATGGTGTCCCATTATCTGAGATAATGGCTTGTGGAACACCATATCAACAAATAAGATAATTTAGGATGAACTTAGAAATCTGCTTCCCAGTTATGTACGTCATGGGTATGGATTCCACCCACTTAGTAAAGTACTCCGTTGCAGTTATGATGAATTTGTGGCCGTTAGATGAAGTGGGCATGATTTTTCCAATGAGATCAAGTCCCCACTGTGAAAAGGGCCATGGTGTGATAGGATGAAGCTCTTGAGCTGGAGCATGGATGAGGTCCCCATGCTGCTGACATTGTAGACACTTTCTGACATAATCATGTACTTCTCTTTCCATTGTGGGCCAATAATACCCCATCATCAACAGTTTCTTGGCTATGGTCATTCCACTCGAGTGTAAACCACATATACCATTATGTACTTCAGTTAGAGCGGTTAATGCCTCCTCAGCGTTTAAGCAGCGTAGTAGGGTTCCTTCTATACTCCTACGATATAGGGTATCTCCTAGGATGACAAATATGGATGCCTTTTTGACAAAGGTTAGTTTTAGGTTTGATGGTAGGTCGGTGGGTATGACTCCTATTCGAAGGTATGTGCAAATGTCATGGTACCAAGGATCACCAGGACCAACAATTTCACACACATAATTTCATTTGGCACCAACGCAGTACCAGAAGTCGCCTTCAACCAATTCCTATTTTGGAACATTGTTGGGGATGTCTAGTAGGGACCCAATTGTTGCCATGGCATCTGCTGCTCTGTTGTGGGCTCTAGGTATTTGCTCAAATGTAATTTCAATGAAGGATTCTTTGAGAGTTTCCACAAATTTCTTGTATGGAGTGAGCTTGTCATCCTTTTGGTCTCGGTATTCATCATTCAATTTTGATTTATGATCACCGAGAGTCTCCTCGCGACACTTTGAGAGCTATGATGTTCCATTGCACTCATCCCGACCTATGTCAAAGCCTCAGATTCGCGGATGTTACTGGTGCCAGGAAATGCCAGCCAGGCGACCTTGGTATGCAATCCCTCTGTGGGGGTGATGAAGAAGACACCAACTCCTGATCCATGTTGCGTGTATGAGCCATCAAAGTATAGTTTCCAGTGGTCAGCTACATTGAGATTGAAAATAGATTCATTTGGAAACTCTGAGACAAGAGGGTTCTCTGAATAGATAGGTGCTTCTGCCAGTTGATCTGCAATGACTTGACCTTTGAGTACTTTCCTCTCCACATATTTGATTTCATATTTTGATAATATCATCACCCATTTTTCCATTCTTCCTGTGAGCATTGCCTTTGATAGTAGATACTTGAGGGGGTCAATTTTGGCAATGAGTTTTATTTTATGTGCCAACATGTAATGTCTGAATTTTTGAGACACAAACACTACTACGAGACATGTTTTCTCAATGAATGAATAGTTTATCTCATGACCAACCATTGTCCTGATGATGTAATAGATAGCCCTCTCCATTCCATTTTCATCATGCTGAGCTAGGAGAGCTCCAAGGGCTACTATTGTTGCTGACACGTATAGAATCAATGTCTTTCTTGGGATGGGTGGCATTAAGACTGGTGGTGTTAGTAGATATTCCTTGATTTTGTTGAATGCCTCTTCACACTTGGTATCCCATTTGTACGCTACTCCCTTGTGGAGTAGGTGAGAGTATGGGTTCTGTTTGTCCACCAGTTGTGCTATGAATCTTCTAATGGATTGGAGTCTACCTTGTAGACCTCTTAGTTGCTTTAATGTTTTTGGTGCCTCCATCTTGAGGATTTCTTTTAATTTTGCTGGATCCACCTCAATGCCCCTCATTGACACTATATATCCTAGGAGCTTTCCTGATTGTATGCCGAAGACACACTTCTTTGGGTTTAGTCTAACCTTGTACTCCTCCATTTTGTCAAAGATGGCACTTAGGGTTGCTATGCGATCTTTTCTCTTTATGGACTTAGCGAGAATGTCGTCAACATAGTCTTCGACCGTTTTGTGAATCATGTCATGGACCTTTGATATGTTTCTCCTATGTTCTTTAAACCAAATGGCATCATGTTCCAACAGTATGTCCCCCATGGGCAAGTGAAAGCTATTTTATGTTGGTCCTCTTTAGCTATCATGATCTGATTGTATCTTGAGAATTCATCCATTAGCGACAACATTTCATGTCCTACTGTCATGTCTACTATCATGTCAATGTTGGGAAGCGGGAAGTCATCCTTTGGACATGCCTTGTTCAAGTCCCTGAAGTCTATGTAGATTTTGATATTCCCATCGGGTTTTGAAATAGGTACCAAGTTTGACACCCATTCTAGATAATTGATTGGTTGGATGAACCCTGCATCCAATAGATTTTCTAGCTCCATTTTGACTAATAGAGTGATCTGAAGGTTCATTTTGTGAAGCTTTTGTTTGACAGGCTTTGCTTCAGGATACACTGCTAAGTGATGAACCATAGTCTCTGGATCAAGTCCTGGCATGTCAACATAACTCCATGCAAAGTTTATTTGTCTTTCCCTTAGGAAGGCCGCTAGGAGCTCTTGCTCTTCTAATAGTAGTGATTCTATGTAGAATGTGATATGTGGGGTCTCATTTGTTCCTAGGTTGATCAGATTGCATTTTTCTACCATGACTGCTGACTTTTCCTAATGAATAGCTCTTAAAGGAAGATTGAATCCCCCATCCTCGGGTGCTTCAGAGAGGTTTTCACTATTGGATGCGTCTTTTATTTTTACTTTTTTCTTGTTAGAGAGTGCCACAGTGTGGTTTTCACTCAAGGACTTGGATATTATTCTTAATTTCTTTCTTTTACGATTGAAGGATTCAATCGTTTCCCCATAATAGGCATGTGTGTCCAACTCTATTATAAACCCTACTTTATGGTCCCCATCTGGAATGTTATCCCATAATCCCATGAATTCTAAGAGAGCCTCATCATTTTTGAATGTATCAAGAACTGGTGGTCCTCGTTGGTCGTAGTTGATGAGTTGGGGATATACTAGGCAGATCTCATGATTTTGTTGGTTTGATTCAAAGGATAGGGTACTAATCATGCAAAGAGTGGTATCTTCAAATAGCCTAGGTAAGTTGGATGTGGGGTCCTCGTCATCGCTACTACTACATACATCAGTTATATCAAAGGTATAGTTGTCTAGAACATGACCTATGGATACTGGTAGTCGTAGTTCTGTTGCGGTTGGTTGATGAGGTTTATTAGCCAATCTAACTGGAGGACTTCGACCACGTATGGATATACTCAGAGGGGTACATCCAAGGCCAAGATTTGTTATTGGTCGCATCTCCAGTATGATAGGTATTATAAGCCCGTTGTCGTTTTGTCCCAATCTTTGATTTCTGTCATACCCCATTGCGAGTAATTTGCACTCCGTTTCTCGCCATCCATTGTGTATTCAGTGCTGGTCTTCATCTTGTTATATAGTACATAGCGAGATGGATTCAGCTTCAATAACTTCCCCCCGCCAAGATCTCCCAGGTAGGATAGTCTTTAGGAGATGTTTGGGATGTGGAGGCTTCATTTATTTGCAGATGTCCTCGTGATCTAGGAGATTGTGGTAACTCTCCTACCAAAAAAGCATTATTAGGGAGTTTCTTGTAGTTCTGCTGCCTGCTATCTTGACAGATGAGCTTGATGTTAGAGATGTGTGGGAATGGTGGAGTGGTAATGTATGGATGCAGAGTATGGGATCATGTATGGTGGATGGGCCCTCATCATTTTTTGGTACTTGGGGGATTTTGTAATATTTTGCTTCAAGATTTTTGCAATAGGAGAAGGGTTTAGGATCTCCATGGATGGTAACTTCTTGTCAGTTATGTGTAAATTTCACACATTGGTGGAAAGTTGATGCTACTACTTTCATCGCATGAATCCATGGACATCCTAGGAGGATGTTATATGGCAAGTCGAGGTCCAAGACTTGACAAGTGGTTTCCATGATGGCAGGCCCTACTTGAATAGGGAGTTTGATTGTGCCCAAAGATACTCTTTCTTGATCATCGTATGCTCTTATCATGATACCCTTCCCTTTGTCGATAGAATCTTCTGATATTTTCAACTGCTTGATGAGACTGAGGGAA
>VDFB02112151.1:0-14365 GCA_007258455.2 Sequoia sempervirens | reverse complement strand
TCCACTTTCATCTGGTAATTGCACTTTAACTGCATTGTTGCCATACTTCTCCAAGATAGGATAGGGACCTATCCTCTTCATTTGCAGCTTGTGAGGAACTCCTTTATGCAATCTAGCCTTGTTCAAATGCACCATGACTAAGTCCCCAACATGAAACTGAACCTCTCTCCTATGCTCATCCACTTTGGTTTTATGTTTCATGGTATTCTTTGTCAAGGTTTTTCTGACTGTCTCATGAATTTCCTGCATTGCACAAGCAAAGTCATCTGCATAACCACTTCCCCTGACTCCATCCTTCAATTCCCTCAACTCATAAACACCTCTAGGGTGCAGTCCATAAACAATCTCAAAGGGACTCTTCCCTGTGGATCTATTCACTGTATCATTATAGGCATATTCAGCCTGCCCAGTAATCTGATCCCATTGTTGACCATACTCCTTGGTCAAGCATCTTAGAAGTTTTCCAAGTGTCCTATTCACAACTTCGGTCTGACCATTAGTTTGGGGATGGTATGCAGATCCAAAGGACAGATTGGTGCCCATTCTTTGCCAAAGAGTCTTCCAAAAATGACTCATAAACTTGGTATCCCTGTCTGATACAATGCTGATTGGAAAACCATGAATCCTAACTATTTCTTTGAAGAAAAGTGAGGCTATTTGACTGGCATCATTGGTTGTTTTGCAGGGTATAAAGTGATCCATTTTGCTGAATCTATCAACCACAACATACACACTATCCATTCCTTGCCTTGTCTTGGGTAAACCAACTAAAAAGTCCATGCTTAAGCATTCCCATGGCCTAGAAGGGATTGGCAGTGGCTGGTATAGGCCTGCATTTGAGGAAGTGCCTTTTTCCTTTTGACACACTACACAACTCTCTACATATTTCCTGACATCTAGGTTCATCTTAGGCCAAAAATAAAACCTTTGGACAAGCTCTTAAGTTTTGGTGATCCCAAAATGACCACTCAATGCACCATTATGCTTTTCTTGAATTAAGTTCTCCCTAATAGAACCTCTAGGAACACAAAGCTGATTCCCTTTAAACAATAAATCACTTTGCAAGGTATATTCAACATACTTGCTATGGAAATGGTTCTTAAACTCAAGGCATACCTTATAAATTTCTGCAAATTCTTCATCATCTGCATATAGATCTTTGAAATGATCTATTCCCATGCTCTTCAACTGAATTTCTTGAATGGTAAGAACTCTCCTACTCAATGCATCAGCAACTTTGTTGAGAGCTCCTTTCTTGTGCTTGATATTGAAGGTGTAGGCTTGCAAGTACTCCACCCATTTCATGTGCCTATGACTCAACTTCTCTTGTGAATTCAGAAAACTGAGTGCTTGATTGTCTGAGTACATAATGAATTCTTTGGGAAGCAAGTAGTGCCTCCACTTCCTTAGTGCTTGGACCAATGCATACATCTCAAGGTCATAAGAAGAGTACTTCTTCTTGGCTTCACTTAGCTTCTCTGAATGAAAAGCCACTGGTCTACCCTCTTGGCTGAGAACAGCTCCAATTGCTACATTACTTGCATCACATTCAATGGTGAATAGCTTCTCAAAGCTTGGCAACACCAAAACAGGTTGGGTAGCTATCTTTTCCTTCAGCAACTCAAAACTCTTGTTAGCTTGCTCATTCCACACAAACTTAGTTTTCATTCCTCCTTTAATGGTGTCCAACATAGGAGCACAAATTGCACTAAACTGTCTTATAAATTTTCTATAATACTGAGCAAGACCATGGAAGCTTCTTACCTTTGTTGCTGTCTTTGGAGTAGGCCAATTGAGAATGGCTTCTACCTTACTGTTGTCCATCTTCAAGTTGCCATGTGATAGCACAAATCCAAGGTACACCAGCTCTATTTTGATGAACTCACACTTTTCCAGATTGATCATCAGCTTCTCCTCCTGCAGCTTCTTGAAAATCAACTCAATATGTTTGAGGTGCTCTTCTCTTGTTCTGCTATAGATTAGTATATCATCAAGATACACTACTACAAACTTGCCAATGTAGTCTTGGAGAATTTCATTCATGAGTCTCATGAATGTGGAGGGGGCATTAGATAAGCCAAATGGCATTACTAGCCACTCATAAAGACCCTCATTGGTTTTGAAGGCTGTTTTCCACTCATCACCCTCATGTATTCTAATTTGGTGGTAACCACTCTTTAAATCTATCTTGGTATAGTACCTAGCTTCACCTAGACAGTCCATGAGATCTTCAATCCTAGGGATAGGGAACCTATACCTGATGGTTATCTTATTGATTGCTCTGGAATCAGTACAAAGCCTCCATTCTCCTCCTTTCTTGGGTGCTAAGACAGTGGGTACTGCACAAGGACTAATGCTTTTCCTAATAAGACCTTGGTCAAGAAGTTCTTGAATCTGCCTGGCTATTTCCTCATTTTGCTGAGGTGTCATCTTGTAGGCTGCTTTGTTTGGAAGGGTGGCTCCTGGTATCAAGTCTATCCTATGACTTATGGCTCTTTTAGGAGGTAAGGTTGCTGGTTGACCACTACTTACAATGCTTTCATAGGTCTGCAACAAGTCTTGGATCTCCTTTGGTAGTTCTTGCTTTTCAGCTGCCTTCTCTTTGCTTACCTCTCTTGGCTTGATCATTACTGCATAGCCAACTCCTTCTCCTTCTTCCAAGGCCTTTAAGAACTCTTTTTCACCAGTTATAAGCAGCTTAGAACCTGCTGTCTGCACCTCAGTATCTTCTAACAAAGATTGAATCTTGTAGGTGACATTGTCCTTCTTGAAGGTATATGAATTCTTAGCTCCATCATGCACAGCTTGACGGTCAAATTGCCATGGCCTACCTAGGAGAAAATGGCATGCATCCATAGGTAATACATCACACAATACCTTGTCTTTGTACTTGCCAATTGAAAACTCCACCCATGCTTGTTCATTCACCAAGACATGCTGACCCTTATTGAGCCATGTGACCTTGTAAGGATTCTTGTGAGATATCCTTGTCAATTTTAGTTTGCTGACTGCCTCCTCTGACACAATATTGTCAGTAGAACCTGAGTCTATAATCACCTTGCACACTTTCCCCATCATCTTGCACTTTATCCTAAACAGAGATCTTCTTTGGCTTGGCTCTTCTTTGACTGGTTCTTTGATCAAAGTTCTTCTCATCATAAGATTCTCACCTTCCTCTGAGTTCAAAGGTACTTCTGATTGTTTATTTGCTGCAGCTGCTTCATCTTGAATCAGATTGGTTCTCTTATCTCCTCCATGAGAAGTGCTTCCTTTCTCCTGACAGGTCCCAACTATTGTGGAATGATAGTGATTCTATGTTGCGGAGAACCGCCTCTTTCCTTGTCCACTCACTCTTCTCCTCCACAGCTTTGAACCTCTTTCCCTTTACTCACCTCTAATTAGAATCCTCCTCTTTGTTGTTCCGAACTGATTCTCCTTTGCCTTTGATCTCTTCCACTCAGCTTCCTCTTTGTCCTTCCTCGTCTCCCTTTACCTCTACCTTTGGGATTTTGTTCTTGTTTCTTCTTTCCTTTCTCTTCTATTTTCAAAGCCATTTGATAGCATTGGTGGACTGTTTTGAAGTTTACTAAGCTCATGTCCTCTTGGATAGACCACTTGAGTCCATTTAGGTACCTTGCTAACCTGATACTCTCATCTTCAACCACTTTTGATCTAAGGCACAATTTTTGAAACTCCTCTGTATATGTTTGGACATCCATATCCTTTTGCCTCAGATTGTGTCTTCTCCTATGCAACTAAACTTCATAATCATCAGGGAGATAGGTCTTCCTTATCTTAGTCACCATTCCTCTCCATGAAACTATAGGACCTTTTCCTTCTTTCTCTCTTCTCATTGTACAAACTTCCACCATGTGAGAGCTTTAATCCTCTCAAATTTCTTGACTTAGCTTGCTACCTTTTACCTTTTGGGCCTCTGTTATGCCATCACACTCAAAGTTATTCTCAATGCTCTCAATCCAGTCCACAACTGAATCAGGGTCCATTTTTCCACTAAAAAGTGGCACACCATCCAATGCTTTACCACTCAAGGCATGCAATGCCTTCAAGAATGGTTCCTCTGCAAGAACAGGGTCAGGCTTTGGAGCTTCCTCCTCCAATTCCTCTTATTTTTCCTTGGCTTCCTATTCTTCTTTCTTCTTAATCTTGTCCTTCACAGTATCTGTTGTTTCTTGGACTTCATCCAGGAGTCTCTCCATCTGAGATATCCTTTCTCTGAGCAACCGGTTATCTTCCTCTTGCTCTTCTACCTTCTTTGCGAGCTCTGTATTTGTCACCATGGATTCTTCCTCTAGTGTATTCTCTCCAACTGACTCAGTGGTTTGGCTCATTAATCACAAGCCTTGAATCCAACTCAAAGCTCTGATACCATTATGGTATAAGTTAAACTCCAAAGGTTACTTGCACTGTCTGATGGAAGACTTTCCACTGTCTCCTACCTGGAACCTACTACTAAGGGTTCTTATTGAGCTCAAAAGACCATCATAGTCCTACTCCAACTCTTCTCAAAGAGTTCTCCACTAGTGCCTTCCTTTTGGAAACCCCACACCTTATTGCAACTTATCACTCTTCCTTGGACTTAGAAGGTTCTAAGTGCCAAATCCTTCATCTGATTTGAACTCCTTGCAGGGAAGAAGATATCTATCTCCATGCTTTTTGCAAGCCAACTGATCCATTTTTCTTGGTGTTCAACCTTCAATCTACCCGTTTTCTTTGAAATTGCCTTTGAGGAGGCCTAAAACCCTACTAGCCTTTACTAGTTAGTTTTCTAACTTTTTCTCTCTAACTTATCAAACAACCTATCAGTCAATAGGCACTTTCAAGCACCCTTTTTAGGGCTTTAAATCTTGTACTAGAACTCAGAGCTCTGTCCTTACCGTACATGCAATTCCTACATTCATGGAGGATTAGGGCTAAAAGGCCTAATAGCTAGGGTTTTAGGAAATTCTTACTATCTCCTCACGCTATTGGATTGTTCAAGCTTCAACTCACTTTAACATGTCAAAGTATGACCAAAACCTTCATGATACCGTACTGGTACCATACTATACCTTCTGCCCCTGCCCGTGTTCTTAGCTTTTCTATTCCAAATTCCTAACCGGGTGACTGAAACTCGCCTAGGATTTGGTGTTATAATCTCTTGCTTGGCTCTCAAGGTTTCCTATCATTAAATATGTACAAGGCACTGGCTTCCCTTCCATATTCCACCAATTTCAGGGATATCCCATGGTTGATGTCTATGGGGAAGCCATTTCAACTTTGCTGCTCAAAACAGTAATTACAGACCTCTAAATGCTAACCTAAAATTTCTAATCAAAAACTCTACACTCAATAATCTAAACACAAGATTAATTTTGTTCTATCATATCTAATGAGGGTGAATACAGTGTTAAATGAACAAAAACAGCGCCTACAAAATCACTGTCTTTTAGAATACACGGGCAGACACAAGAAATGTAGTTATAACTGATTCCTTGCTGTCTAAAACTTAGCTATCATGCATGTGTTCTGACTCAAAGAACTATTTCCAAAAGAAAAGAGCTAGAATATCTTAAATAAATTCTCATCCAACGCCAAATAGATGCACATAGGTCATATACATCTCTGTTTTGAAAACACACAGGGTTTTCAAACACAAAAGATATATAGAAAATCTGTTCACTGCTTCTATATTTCACACCCAAAAATTTATTACAATGCCAAAATCTAATCTATCTACGAGCCCTTACAACCACTTTGATGCCATTTCCACAGTTCAAGGGCAGTGGCTCGAGGATTTCCCTGATTTCAAGGGATTCTCAAAGACAAGTAAAGTGCATGCAAACTAACAAGTTCATCATGCAATCACATCACTCTGCCTTTAACCTTAATTATAGGACCTTGATCTCCTTGAACTCGTGCCAACAGCTCCTTAACTGATCTTTAGCATCTTCCAACAATGTGAAAGTGGCTTTAATACATTTGATGCATCATATCTTCTAACATAACTATCCAAATATTAATAAAGCAGAATTTAACAATAAGACAAACTAATGAAGATTTTAGTCCTAGTGACTAACTCTCCACACACACAATACCTTCTAAAGGTCCACTCTAAACACACAAGCATTCCTGACTTGGCTAAAGTCAGTACAAGCCAAAATTATGCAAATCAAAATGGAGGTCAGCCTAGGTGCTCCTCGCACTAATGTAATAATTCTCTAATTCATCATTGTGTGTTGTAACCATTGCTTGGATTCACAGTGTTGTTTATAGAGTTTTTGAAAACTTTTGATTGGCTAATATGATCAACGACTGTGAAAATTCTTGCCAGATCAAATGGTTGAAGATGGATAATATTGAAGAAAAATAACAAAAAATAGAAAGCAAGATTTGTTTTCTTTTTTGTAAAATGAGATAAGACAAGATAATAAAGATGAATTGTAAATATCATCTTTTTGTGAGATTATGGAAAGATTTTGAAGATAAATAATGAATTATTAAATTCAATTATTCATTTATGGGTGACACTGAGATTATAGAATATTTACCCTAGATTTGAAGAATAACAGAATATTTCATAATTAAATAAAATATTTAATTAATTAGAAGAGAGATTTGAAATAGGAGAAAAGAAATTTAATTAATTAAGTGGACTTAAGAAAGTGATAATTAAATAAAATGAATTTATTTAATTAAAGTGGAAGAATAAAGTGAATGAAAAATATAATTAAATTAATCAAATTTAATCATATGTAGAAGACTTTAGAGAAATTAATTAAATAAAAAATATTTAATTAAATGTTAGGATTAATTAGGCATGACCAATTTTATGCATATACATTTTTCCCCTCTTTGAAGTGATGTGTGAAATGCATGGCTTCAAAGAAAATATTCATGTTGTTAAAATTTGTTCCATTTGATTTTTCCCTTGATTGAAAAATTTAACTGATATGCCCTTAATCTTACTCTAATATGTTTCTAATATTGATGATGCCCCCTCAAGAGGTAAATCGCTAATGATGAGAAAATATTGAAATTTGGATGATGAGAGGGATGCAGTGATTTAGCTCCCGATAAATGATAAAAATGCTTCAGTTTAAAAATGCCACCAAAAACCTACTTGGTTTGACCCTTAAAAGGTAAAAAGGTAAAAAGAAAAAGTCATTTGCACTTTTTGACTTTTAAAAACCTTTTGCTTTGATGATGACTTGGCGCAATGGAGATCCCATACCACTAACATAGATTCGAGCAGTCCCGCTGATTTCAACGACCAATAGCATATGAACTACCAGTGAGTCAATTCAAACCTTTTTATATTGAAATTTTATGTTTTTAGTCAATTTTGAATGTTTTTAGCACAGATTTAGGTTAGAACCAGCCATTTTAGTGCTTATAAGTTATAGAATAGTGCATTCAAATATTTTTGTAGTGCTTATAGGTGATAAAATAGTGCTTATAGGATTTTAGCAGTGTAGCACATTTGATGAATAAAGTAGTGCTTATAGGCAGCTAGGGTTGAATTTGGTACTTTAGCACATTTAGGTTGTAGATTAGTGCTTACAGGGTTTTAGCGCATCTAGTGGGTGTAATAGCACATTTGAGAAATGAAGTAGCACATTTAGAGAAATAGCACTTCTAGGAAATGATGTAGCGCATTTAGGGCACAAAAATGCACATATGGAGTTTTAGCACATATGAGGCACACTGTAGCACATTTAGGGTTTTAGCACTTTTAGGACATAGAATAATGCATTTAGGAAAATAGACAGAATGTCTGATTTGATGAAAATGATGATGAATTATTGCTTCCTTGGTCAATAGATAGTGAAATTGTCACATCATCATGTTGATAACTTTGCTTCCCAAAATATAAAGAAAAGAGAGTAGATAGTTGATAACTTTGTTTCCAAGAGAATGAAAAGCAAAGAGTAGATAATTGATAGGAATTCTAATAAATTTTCTTTTTGTGATAGAAAAAAATAGTAGAGTGATGTGACAGGAGAATATATTTGAATTCATGATTGAAATACAAATAGGATGATGATTTGATTGTTGATAAATTTTCTTTCCTGAAAAGAAAAAAAATTGTAAATGCTAATAGAGTAGATTGATTTGATATGCCGATAGATAGATTTTTTGTTGATGTCTTGATATGAGTCACTTAGATACAACACTTGATATGGGTTAACTGATATGGGTCTAATTGGTATGGGTCACTGATAGATAGACATGAGTTGAATTGATTTGCTTGATTGAGATTGAATCATTGATATGTTGCTAATTGATTGTCCTTGTGATAACCGAAAATAGGAGGTTTCCAAAAACCTCCAGATTAGGGAGTGTCACTCTGCAGGGTGGGATCAGATACCAGAGCTCACCCCTGAGGATATAGAGCTGATAGTAGTATGTGGATTGGGATATTTGTTATCCATGCCTCTGATTCGGGCCAAAAGGGTCTTGTTGACTGTGCTAGCAGAGAGGTGGCATTCGAAGCATAAAACCTTTCATTTTTTGATGGGTGAGTTGACTATGGCCTGCAAGGATGTTTACAGGATTCTAAGTATTCCAGTGGTAGTTACCCTTCTATTCTATGATCACAAGGAGGTGGGTGGGATAGATGCACTCAAGAGAGTGTATGGTGATGTGCATATAGTAGTGTATTGGGTGCCATGGGAAGACTTTAGGAGATATCTAACCTTACCTACAATTTTGGGTGCATTTATTAGAGGTCTCCTTTGTCTAGATCACTAATCAAATGGACTATCAATGGGATGGGGGAGGATCATTGAGAAAATTTTGGTACAACCACAAAGATATGCTTGGGGGAGCTGCATGTTGGCTCACCTATATCATGACTTGCACCAGGTAGTCTACAGAGGATCATTGAGTTTATCATGTGGCATGACACTGCTCTAGATCTAGATGTAGGAGCATATTGTTGTTACCGGAGTTATTTGTCTAAGGTCTAGGCCGCCAGGTAGGCCATATATGTATACATACTCATTTGCACTTGTCCAGCCCAAGCTGGGCAAGGTGGAGTATTGGAGATGAATTTTGGATGACATGGATGTGATGATATGGAGTCCATATATTGATTGGGATGTGTGGGATATAGATCACCTCAAGATGCCATTTGTAGGTATTCCTCGATTTTTGATAGGTCATACACAATTCATTATAGAGATATTTTTGGCATTGTGAGTACAAAGGCACTTTGGTTTCACACATGGTATGCCTCAAGGTGTTGTGCACTACGAATGGTGCAAGGATGAGGCTGGATGGGGTCCTTTCATTGCTTACTAGGTCACTTATATGGAGTATATGGCACTACAACCTAAGGTATGGGATCTGAGACCTGATATTGTGGATGCTGGTATGTCAGAGGAGTATTCAGTGTACTATCACACACATCCATTTCCACAATTTACATGTCCTAATGAGCCAACACCAATTTTGGTGGTACCTTAGCTAGGGGTTGGGAGATAGGAGGATGTGGCAAGTGGTGAGCAGGGAGCGGTTAGGGGAGAGGATGAGGAGAGTGGAGAGGAAAAGAGCTCATATGGGAGTGATGGAGATGACGATGAAGAGGGCAGAGGCTAGTGAGACTGAGGCTAGAATTTTTGGGTAGTGTGTGGATTATGCAAAGTTTGAGGACTGGTATTGGATGGAGGACAGTGATTAGAGTTTCCTCCTCATCACAATAGGGACAGATAGATAATCTGTAGGCCTAGGTGCAAACACTGCAGGGACATTAGGCGTAGTTGTAGAGCTAGTTGGCTCAGGCTCAGGGTTTGGTAGCATAGATATAGGAATAGCTGGTACAGTCACAAGCATAGGCATAAACACATGCATAAACATAGGTACATGCACAGGTATCTCAGCCTACCCCAGACCCACAGGTAGCCCAACCGATTGCAAAGAGAAATGCATTTAGACGGAGGGCAACAAAGGCAGAGGGTGTAGCTTAGAGACTTATGGGCACTGTGGAGAGTGCGTCATTGTGAGAGGCCATTGCATAGGGATTTGAGATGGCTAGAGACACTGAGTATTATTGAGTTTGATATGAGGAGTTGTGTCCTCCTGAGTGCAGAGAGCCTTTCCCATGGTACCACAGTAGGACCAAGAGCAGAACATAGACACCTACACAGAGCATGGGGATTATTGGGCCTCGATGGGATCCAGATGCAAGGACTAGTGCCAGCCCACCATCCTTGAGACCAACTCTATTAGGGGGATCCTCTAGCCATCCTTGATTGATGGATGCAGTTTTATTTGATGCACACATCATATTATTGGAGCATGTATACTGATTTTGATCATATCTCATATATTTTTCTATACTTTTTAGTTTCATTGGACTTTGGACATTTGTATGTATATTTGATGAGCAATGATATCATTGGCAATGAATTTAGATGATGTGTTACATTTGATATGATGATATGATATTGATATGCATTTATTTCCTTACTATGTGATATGGATATTGATATGTATTTTTGATGATTTACTGACTAACATGATATGCAAGATGATTTGATATGATAATGATATGATGATGATGAAATATGATGTGTACTAATGATCTCATGTAGGTGGATGATGATGATAAAAATTCCACATGTTGAAATGATGTGATATATGATATGATAAAAATGTGTGTTTGGCTACTAATGTGAAAATGTAATGTTTGTATGAAATTTTTGTGTTTGGGTTTTCAAATGTCATAAATGATGATGATGTGATGAATGTTGTGTTTATGAATTGCATCATGAATTTTGTAGTATGATATGAATTAGAAGATGATATGAAATGATATGTTATATGAAAAATGATATGTATGATAAGATGATACGAAATGATATAAAGTGTAATGAAATACATATGAAAGGAATATTGAGATGATAAAATGAAATGAAATGAGATGGGATGAAAAAATAAAATGAAATTCAATGGTAAAATAAAATGAGTTTATGAAATGAAATGATATGATATAATGAAATGATGATAAATGATAAATGATAATGATAGGAATAATAAGGATATGAGAATGGTGATAATATATGATAATGATATGATAAAATGTAATGATGAAATGGGATGAGATGTAATGAAAGGATATGGGAAAATAAAATGGAATGATATGATATGAAATGAAATGAGATGATTGTAAAATGTGACGAAATGAAATGAAATGCAATGATATGAAATTTTGAAATGAAATGATGAAATTTTATGATGAAATGTAATGAAATGATATGATATGTAAAATGTAATGATATGATATGAGAATGAAACAAAGAGGATGAGAATGATTAATGATATGCAATGAAATGATATGAAATATGAAATGATAATGCATCATGAAGGATAAATAAATGAGAAAGGATCTAAATGATAAATGTTATAATATATGATATGCACAAGTCCTGGATGAAATGATAATGAAGTGAGGATGAAACAAATGTCCAAATGTCCTCCACAAATAGTCCAAAGAGACATGACAACCATTGATTTGTCTATTCAACCTTTCAAAACTCTAATGTGAATCCAATATGAAAATATGTACATTGATCTAAATGAAACCAACCATTTGTTGATCCTTTTTGTTAGCTTTCTTGAATCATCATAGAGCCTTATAAAATGTTGGAAGTATGTACAAGCATCAGAGGGGAAATTAGCACCAAGGATGACCTAAGTACAACTTTCATGGTTTTGATATACCAAGTGAACACAAGCATCAAGGTATAATTGAACTGAGATGATCTGAGCATTTCTTGCAGAAACAAACAAAGACTAGCCACTTTCTGATGCAAATGTGGAATTGTCATCAATGATATGCTTTGGAAATCATGTCTCATGAAATTATTGCACCAAATCAATGGTTAACCTCAAGACAATAGACAAAAAAAAATCATCTTCTTTCCTTGCCACTCTAGTTCAGTACATCATTGAGTGTGCTCAAGAGAGATGATATCGAAAAATCAAACAACCATTCTTCAAAATGTAAAACTAATATTCCAATCATTATTCAGATTTTAGATCATCCAAATATGAGTCATGATATGGTATTTTTCTAAAAAAACCATTGTGATATGGATCAATGATTGGACAGTTGTTCATCGGATTTGATTTTTTGTGTGCATGATTAGAGCTATTTTTGGTAGAACTTGAAAGTTGATTTCCCTAGAGTATGTCAACGTTTTCCCCCAGTATTGACACAACTTGCTGAAATGAATAGGTATGATGATCAAGCCATGGTAAGACATTATTGCTCTAGGAAAATGATGGCAGCATGATGCTGGTATGGCCCTAAGATGATGAAAAGATGTGCATAAATGAAGGCTGAAAAGTTAAGTGTAGAACATGAACTAATAGATGGAGAGCTACAAATAGTGTTTATTTGCCAGATTTTCACTATTTGTTTTTATTGTAGTTTTCTAATTTTGTTTTGATTTGTTTTTTTTTGTTTCTGAACTTTTTCTGATGTTTTTGTATTCTTTCAAGACATTTTTTGATGTTTTTGTATTTTTTTAGGACTTTTTCTAATGTTTTTTATATTTTTTCAAGACTTTTATGGATGATGATAACTGCTTTAGACATAATACTTTTGCAGGTGTATGCTATTGATGGGTTCATCAAATAGGTCCCCTTTTGGCATTGATAGTTTATATGCTCTTGAACCGTATACTGCTATGACCACGTACGAACCCGACCAATTTGGTTCAAACTTTCCTTTCTTCTCTCTGTCTTGTTGATTATGTGGGTTCTCTTTTAGAATAAGATCACCACCCTAAAAGGTACATAGTTTGGCTTTGTGATTATAGTTGCGAGACATCATTTGTTGATATGCTTTCAAATGATCAGCTACACATTGTCTCTTTTCATCAGGAAGTTCTAGTTCTTACAGTCGGGAAAATCTGTATTCATGATCTATGATTAGACCTTTCATAAATACTCGAAATGATGGAATCTCAACCTCTAAAGGTAGGATGGCTTCTGCTCCATAGACAAGAGAAAACGGTGTTGTTTCCTATTGGGGTTTAGATACTAGTTTTGTAAGCCCATAATGTGGGATTAAGTTGAACGTTCCAATCTTTCCCTGCATCATTCATAGTCTTTTTCAAGTTTTTCTATATTGTTTTGTTCAAGGCCTCTCCTTGGCCATTCCCTTGTGGATAGTAGGGTGTTGAATATCTATGTTGAATGTGAAATTGCTCACAAATTTCATCAACATCCCGATTCTTGAATGATCATCCATTATCTGTGATGATGGAGTTGGGAATGCCATACCGACAAATGAGATAGTTCAGTATAAAAGATGAGATCTACTTGTTGGTGACCTTAGTGAGAGGGGCTGCCTCAATCCACTTGGTAAAATACTTTGTCACTGTGATGATGAACTTTTGTCTGTTTGATGATGACAGATGAATCTTTCCAACTAGATCTAACCACCATTGAGAAAATGGCCTGGTTGGTGTAAACAGTTGTAGTTCTTGGGCTGGTGCATGAATGATATTTCCATGTATCTAACATTTAGAGCACTTCTTTACAAAAGTGAATGATTCCATCTCCATTGTAGGCCAGTAGTAACCCATTCTAATCAGTTTCTTGGATAAGGTCAAAACACTTGAATGAGTACCACAAATGCCACCATGAACTTCTTGTAAATCCTTGTCAGATTCATCACATTCAAGACATCAAAGTAAAGTACCATCAAGACCATGGTGGTAAAGAGTGTCAACAATAAGAGTATAGCAAGAGGATTGGTAGATAAAATTATGCTTTTGGTTATGGGATAAGTCAGGTGGTAAGATGTCATCTTTTAGGTAGGAACAAATCTTTTTGTACCAAGGTGAATCAGATCCTACTAAGTGGCAAATGATTTGGCTTTCAGGTGTGTCATAGGTAGGCATAAATGATTATTCCACCAGAAATTCGTAGCGAACCTAATTTTTTGGGAGCTGTAACAATGAAGTGATTGTGGCCATAGTGTCAGCTGCCTTGTTATCAAGTCTTGGAATTTGTATGAACTTGATATCTATGAAGTACTTCTTGAAATTGTCAACCATTTTCTTATATGGCAACAATTTGTCATCTTTAGTCTGATAATCATCATTGATCTAGTTAGTGACTAACTATGAGTCACCATAGACTTGTAATTCTATTATTCACCATTCTAATGCTATCTTGAGTCCAGTGTTTAAAGCTTCATATTCGGTTATGTTTTTAGTGCAGAGAAACATTAGCTGATACAACTGAGGAATGGTATTTCCTTGAGGGGTGACAAAGAGTATGCCTGCCCCCAATCCATGTTGAGTAAAAGATCCATCAAAGTATAATGACCAAGGTTGCTTTGATTCTA
>VDFB02112150.1:0-10500 GCA_007258455.2 Sequoia sempervirens | reverse complement strand
GCCCCAAATATAACAACTCCTCCATGCCAAGCTCGCACTTGGATTCCTTAGCATAGAAAGACTCATCTGCTAAGATACCCAAGACTGTGTCCAAATGAGCCAGATGCTCATCCCATGACCTGCTATAAACCAAAATGTCGTCGAAGAAGACTAACACAAATCTCCTCAACTGAGAACTGAAAACCCTGTTCATAATCGCCTGAAAGGTGGCAGGTGCATTAGTTAACCCGAAGGGCATAACCAAGAACTCAAAGTGACCGCAATGACACCTAAAAGCGGTTTTCTCAATATCCTGCTCCCTCATCTGAATCCGGTGGTACCCTGATCTCAAATCAATCTTCGTAAAGAAGACAGCTCCGTGCAACTCATCAATCAGCTCATCAATGCGTGGAATAGGGTACCTGTTCTTAATTGTTCTTTTGTTGAGCTGTCGGTAGTCAATGCACATCCGAAGTGATCCATCCTTCTTCTTAACCAATACAACCGATGAAGCAAAGGTGACCACTAGGTCTGATAATTCCATAGCCAACAACTCATGATGGTTCTCTATCTCATCCTTGAGTCAAGCTTTGATGTCCGTAGAGAGTGATCATAACCCGCTTTATGCCTCCTCCCTCCAACTCAATGATATGTCAGCCTCGTCTGGGTCCGCCAGTGGAATGTGTCACCAAAACACTTTGGAGTGTTTAGTCCTCAAGAATTGAATTTCGTGGTGGTACTCACCCTTCAAGCAGCCTCGCTGGCTGGCATCAACATGCACTTAGCGCTGCGCTCGGGCAATAACCATATCATGACGAATGAGCTCTCCATCCGCCTCAATGAAACTATCCTCACGCTCAATCGCCTTTGATATTATGTGGCTTCCCATCAACTTTTGAATTTCATCCTATGTCACGCAAATTGAGTGTGAACTCACCCAAATCGTGCAACCATGCCATCCCTAATACCACATCTGTATCCCCCATATTAACAACATAGAATTCAGTCTTGAATTCATAGTTGTTTAGTCTCATCGGAAGATCAGTAATCTTTCGGTCACACCTGAGAGTATATCCGTCAGCCACCTTGACTCAAATACCTTCGAAAGCCTCTGTCTGGATGCCATGCCTCTCCACCAAACGTGCATCAATGAAATTGTGTGTAGCACCAGTATCCAACAATGTGATCACCTTTTGACCTGCTAAGAGCCCACGAAGTCTAAACGAACCATCTCTCTGAAGGCTAGTCAAATGGGCTTCCTGTAGTTTCCTTCCACCTTCGTGTTCACCCTCGTTTTCGGACCTGTCATCATCTGAAGGCTCGGAATCAGCTTGCTGGTCTGACAGATCAGATTGCTCTTCGCCCTCATAAAACCATTCCATTTGATTATTTTTGACCTTAGGACGAAGTGGGCATATATGTTTTTCATCGTAGGGTGCCTTGCACCAAAAACACAACTTTTTCTTTCTCAATTCGTTCAATGTTTCTCGGTCAAAGGGTGGTGCATTCTGTCTCTTAGGATCCGGTTGATCCTTCCTTCTGTCAAAGGGCCTATTCCTATCATTGTTTCTGTCAAAAGGCCTATTAGGCCTCGTGCAGGGTGTTGACCCTGAATTGAACTTGCTGCGAGGTGCTGCAAGCTCCATGCTTCGCGCCTTCCTCATGGCCTCCTGAAGTGTAGGAGGGTCAAAAGCCTTGACCCAACCTCTCATAGGTTCTGTCAAACCCTCAACGAAGAGTATAATGAGTCTCCGTTCTGAAATCCCTGTCACCATGACTGCCACTCTCTGAAACTCGCCAATATAAGAATCCAGGCTACCCGTCTGTCTGAGCTGAGCTAGCTCCCTGAAATAAAGTTCCGGATCCTTCTTATCAAATCTCTCTATGAGCCTGCTAGTGAACTCCTGATAGGTATTGACTGCATGATGGCCAAGCGTATACATGCCGTGGTGCCACCAATCATGCGCGATTCCATCAAGATGCAAAGTAGCAAACTTAATAGCCTCGTCCTCCTGCATAGGCCTCAAAGATAGATAGTTGTCCAATTTCTGGACCCAAGACCTTGCTGATGTCTTATCGGACCCATCAAAATATGGCAAGGTAATCTTGCTAACCGCATACTGCAAATCCCTGTTCACCTGTGGCTGTGGCTGGTGATGCTGAGGGCGTCTACGGTCAAATCTGCCTCCTCCTCTGGGTTTATAAACATCCATAAACTCATGAAACGTAAGTGCCTGCTGGATCTCAGGTGCTAGTGACATGTACTCACCATGAAATCTCGTCACATCTGCCACTGACATGCCATTATGTAGCTGAAACTCCTGATGCTGCCCCTGATGCTTTGCCCCCGGAGTCTGAGGTGGAGTCTCCCTAGGTAAGAAAGTAGGCTGACCTGGCCTACGCTCCTGATAGATTGGTGACGGCTGTCGTGGTACTGATGCCAATGGCTGATCCACTGGTGTAGTCCCGCTCGTCTGTCCAATCTGTATGTAGTGTGGCTGTGTGGGCGTATACTGTCTAATGGTACCCATCAATTGGGACATCATGTCCATCATGTTATGTCTGCGTCTGAACTCCTCATCTGTAATATCACCCTCTGCATGTGCCTTCGCTGTATCCCTAACTGTCTCTGTAGGAATCTCGCGATCTGCCATTAGGGTTGCAACACTGTTTTCGCTACTGTTGGAGCTAGATCTGTGAATACCAAGTACTCCTGACACTATCTCACCCTCTGGAATCAGTGGACCTGTCCACTCTTCAGTTCTGCCTGTTCCTACGCCCTTGATATAATGAATGGTTATCTCTGCTCATGAAAAAGCAACTAAAAGCATTAATCAGACTAAAAGCATGTGATGGCAGATATATTCAGGTTTCGATACATAATCGTAGAAGAATCTCGTGGTTTCAACCCCGAAACCCTAACTGTAATTGATGTTTTTGCAAGTTTTGTGTTTTTGTTATTTTTTTGAGGTTTTCAGACAAATAATGAAAGCTGCGATTTTCTAAGAAATTGCTAAAAAATTCCAAATAAATAAATAAACTCTAAATAAGCTTTGAGAATGCCCAGAAAGGATAGACGCATCAATTTATTTCACTTCCAGAGTGTTTACAAAGGCAAATAACAATATATGAATGGAATACAAATTTATTTTAAAGGAACCTGATTTTCTTCTTACAGGCGCCAGCAGCAATAATGAAATAGTACGGATGAATGATTGAATGATTCTCTAACCACTGAAAAACGTTGCAAAAGCTCCAGATGACCAAGGCGCTGTGAAACCCTCTGTAAAAGACTGAATATTGAATGCGTTTCTTCCTGAGAAGGTGGTACGGCCTGCTGCAGCAATAATAAATATAGTACGGACTCAATAAAGAATGCCAGATCTCAGAATAAAGACCCCTGATAAAGTCGCCTCTACTGCTGGATGAATAAACTCTGTAAATCTCCGCTTGGATAAGTGAATAAGCCCAATCTGTGATCTCTGTGTGAAATCACCAAGTGCAAGCTTAAACTCGTATTTCACAGTCTTAGTCTGCCTAATTCCTGAAGAGTTATCGTTCTCCAGAAACGTTTGTCTGCCAGAAACCCTAGGGTTTGCAAACTCCAATGCTCAGAGCAAAAAGACAAAAGTTGAATAGCAATCACATAATAGTTCGATTTTGTCTTGAGTGAATATATATTGCCCTTTGAGAAATTCGACCCAATCTCCTTTTAATAATCATTTTAATAAAAAAATGATTAATTCGCCCTTTTTAACTTAGGAGAAATATTAATAATTAAATGACGCCTTATTTAATGAATAATATTTATTCATTATGTCAAAATAAATCACTTTATTATAAAGTATTAAAATACTTTATAATATATCATTTAATCATTAATATTTAAATATATTAATAAAGTGACTTTAATATAAAGTCAAAATATTAAATTTTTAATAAATCATTAAATACTCCTTATTTCTCCGTCTGAACACCAAACTGAATATCTGGGTCGACTCTGAGCTGAATAGTTGAACCAGGTGCCCTGCCCAAAATAGCAGCTTCCCCCTGACCTAACTTTCTAAAAATAGAAAGTTCCTGAAAAAATGCACTCTGGAAGATTCTGCGAAGGCCCAACCTGAAACAACTGCAATACTGGAGCTACCAAACACTGAGTAACTGCCTCGGATGATCCTCTGCACACTCCTGTGAGCCTACGAGGATCGAAATAATAGGCTAACCTCGTCACTAGCTGTGCTGACTAGGATGGGGACATCACATGTATCACCTCAAGCGGTGACTTATCTTCT
Organism: Sequoia sempervirens; assembly: GCA_007258455.2. NCBI lineage: Eukaryota > Viridiplantae > Streptophyta > Pinopsida > Cupressales > Cupressaceae > Sequoia > Sequoia sempervirens. The sequence continues at coordinate 6,229 of VDFB02112150.1, read as the reverse complement.
TGCATACAATTTGGCTTTACATTTTGTGATATTTCTCCTTTATGCATTACATGATGACTTTACCGTGTCATTCCATACTGCTAGGAGATATGGCTCCCACTTCCTTTAACTCATCCAGAACTCTGGTTCTCCTTATCTGGATTCTGATCCATTGCTCACCTTTCACGGTCATCAGTATTTTGTGATTTTTCTGGAACTGATGGTTTACACATAGCAGCCACAAAATGGGAAGATGTAGCTTCCTCTTTATTCCAACAGCCTTCTTCAAAGCAGCTAAAATATTAAAAAATGCACAACTATCCAGGTATGCCATGCTACATTAAGAAAATTCTGTAATGACCAACACATGGTATTTCAGATGGAAAAACCTCCAAGGTACATTGCCATAGAAGTTCAGCAAACACTTTAGGACCTCAGAAAAGGGTCTCATCTGGATATTTCATATTTATGAGGACATTCCCAGATCCAAAGGCAAAGATTTAGGTTTGTACCGACTACATCCAAAGGCATCACCATGATGCCATAGGACAGATATATGGCAATTTTCACAACCTCCGAATCCTAGGAACATGCAATCTTTCAAGGGTAGCCATCATCATGGGATAAAACTAGCTTCCTCACAAAACCAGCTACCTCAGCTTCCAAACCCTATGAACATCCAAATAGTTACTAGTCTCAGTGAGATTACACCTACTCATTGGAGACATTCTTGGGACAATCCAATTTAAGAAGAGTTAATAATTTAAAAATACCACAAGAGAATGCATTGATGCTCTAGAGCTTACTCTCCTGTGATGAAATAGAGAGTTATACTAAGAGGGGGGTGAATCAGTATAGATTAAAACTTTACTTCTTAACTTAATCAAGCATAGAAATATTACTTCAAGCCCTAATTATCCATAGCAGTATCATTCATGCAAGATGTAGCAATTTGAGAAACAAGCACAAGAGACACAATTTTACATGGAAACCCTTACAAGAGAAAACCATAGCAAAATCTTGCTTGTATTAATCTTCTTACAAAATTCCCAGGAACCAACCCACTTGAGATTCCAATCCCCACCAGTGGGCACCAAGTCAGCAAGAGGCTCCAATCTCTTCAACAAGAAGCTCCAACCTCACGATCTTCTCAACTAGGAGGCTCCAACCTCCACAAGAACAATATAATGAATTTTATTTCTAACTTCTCAGGTCTGCTCCAACACCTTCTCACAAATCTGCCAAAAAACTTCCTTTCATAAACAGCAATATAGTCCTTACAAAATCAACAATAGTGTCTTCAAAAATTTGGCAATAATGTCTTCACCATATTTTTAGGACTCAGACTTGGACTCAACTCAGAAGCTCAAAATTTTGACTCGGACTTGGGACTCGGCACAGGGTCGACAAAAAACACAACCTGGACTTGTCAAAAAAAAAAACCTCATAATTACACAAAAGAAAGAAATAAATGCGTTTAGAGAACATAAAAGTCTAAATTGACTATCCATTTCTCATAATTCAAACATTACACATGTCATATGATCCTCAAACACTCAAAATTTGAAATTTCAGGTACCATGTCTGTTATGTTCAGGTGCCAAAAGAGTCTGAGCTCAAGACTCGGCAGTCTTGGAGCAAGCCTCAGCTGAGTACTCTCCAAGACTCGGCCAGACTTGGCTCAAGAGTCTGGTCGACTTGGCTTGGCCAGCTTAGAGACTTGGGAGTTTGGAGATCTTTGCAGAGTACTCGGAGAGTCCTCAAACTATGGACTCTTCACAAATTCAGCAATGTCTTCATAAATCTGCAATAATGTCCTCCTAAAATCTGCTCATAAACTACCATGATCTCACTAGTTACACTTATCTTTCCCTTGACAAATTGCTGCTATAAATCTGCTCACATATGTCTTATAAATCTGTTTGAATGACACAGAATTATCCTGACCTGATTGACACAACCATAACTGTCTGATTTGTTTATTTGGCACCTCCCACCACCAGCATGTCCCCAGCACATTATTTGTCCTGACTCCACACACATTTACTGGTCACAGATCAATGACACATCATCTGCATCCTTAACCAGGATACCACCTGAGCACTGAAGAGATGAAAATAATTTACCAGCCCTTGTGTTATTAAAACATTCTCTTCATATGAACCATCCTCTATCAGCATGGCCACCTAGCTACGCATCTCCCCTCTTATAACCAAATTGAAGAAGAAGATAATTCTTAGGCTCAACCAGCATACAAGGAGATATAGCAGAATCCAACAAATCAAGCTACACCGGATGCTGCTCAAAACAAGGTACAGGAGGAATTGAACTGAGCCAGAAAGGCTTACCACAGAAATTCAAGAATTAATTAGAAGCAGATAAGTCTCAAAACCTTAAAATCCATTTCCATTCTTGATTCAATAGAGACTCAAGAAGACTCTGCGAAAGACATGGGAAAATGATCAAATAAGACTGCTCCAATTGCATTACAAGCTCTAGTAGTAATGTGACTGATTTACAAGATCACAAAATGCATTTCCAAAATGAAATCCCTCATTACCACCAGACTTGAAAGCCTATTTCAAATCACACTATTGAGAATAATTTTGTGTTTACTCCATGCCTTGCTGGAAAAGGGACCACAATATCACCCTGTTACTAAAGAGAAGACCCCTGCGAAATCTGCCCTTAACAATGCTGATGTTCATGGTGATAATGCCACTCCTCCATCTGACAGAACTAAGATTGTGTGGGAGCTGACGGGTTTAAGGAACACATATAATCATGATCTTAAAGTTTAAACCTTGTAAGCCTCATCCTAAATTACTTAGGACATGGCTTCTTGCACTGGAAAGAACTAACGTTGTTTTCCATAATTACAGGTGTACACAAAAGAGTTAGAGTTCACCACACAAGCATTCAAACACATATGGGAATTAGTAAATTTTAGTATTGCCATTTGAGTTGGCTTGAAAAAATAATTGGCATAACAATATAGCTTTTATTTTTTTTTTATCTTCTTTGGTGTAGGTAGAAAAATCTGCTCTTTACCCTATCCTTTCCTCTCCTCTTCGATCCATTTTCTTATCTTCCACTCAATTATCCTATCATGTATTCTTGTCAAGATATGCCTAACCATTGTATCCCTATATCATCAGGAGCCATATGTATCTTTGGTCTTCAAAAATGGAAGGGTCAAATTAGTGCACCATGTCTGCAAAAGAACTTAGGTCACATATTGAATTGGTCCTTGCTCTAAAGCAATAGTTTCCCTCATAAAAACAGAAATTGGGAAAATGCCAGTCAGCTGCAGTTAATCACAACCTGCCCCTTTACCATGCTGGTTCAAACCACCCGGCAGGCTTTTTCCAGAAAAAAGTACTTAAGTTGAAAATCCTGTGGTTTTTTCAAAAAACAACCTCCACTCACTTATAAACTAAGTCACCAGGTTCGAATTCAAATTCGAGTTCGTCAACATTGAAATTCGAATGAAATTCGACAAGGAAAAAATTTGAAAAGTATAAAATTCGAATAAAATTCGCCTTATGTAAATTTTTTATTTTTTTTATAAATATAAGTAATATCTCCATACAATTCTCTAAATAGTTTAACATTGATAAATATATTTGAATCATTACAAAAAGATGACACATTTATAAAATATAAACCATAAGAAACATGTGAAATCACGATTGTGAAGATGTTCTTTTGTCAAAAAGGTACAATAACAGTAAAGACTTTAGAACTTCAAAAAAGCTCCAAGTCATCAAGAGCACTTGGCTGAGATGCTAAATCATCATCATCTGTATCAGTACTCAATTCTTCATCTGCAAAGTCAGGCTCATTTGCATCTAGTGCTGCTATGTCTTCACGAATTTGTTGTGATGAAGAGTCCTTTGCTGATTTGTTCATGAGCAATTTTAAATTGCTGCGAACATAGACAAGATCTCCCAACTTTCCAGACAACAATTTATTCCTCTTTTTGGAATGGATGTGGTCAAAGCAACTCCAGTTCCTCTCACAAGCTAACGAACTTGCTCCCTGACTCAAAACTCGAATAGCAAACCTTTGTAGCTCAGGAGTTTGTGCTCCATAGGTCATCCACCATGTATACGCAGGTACATGTGTCATGTCATATTTGGCTGCTGACATTCCAAACATCCCTTCTCCTCTTTTGTATACCCAAAATTGACTTTTGATTAGTGCTGAAATTGATGGATTTGATTCATACTTTTCAACAGCTTCTAAAAGCCCTACCATAATTTCAGTGTCACCTTCTCTATCAATAGAAAATAATTTAGGCTCCAAAAAGCAAGCTGCTGCATGTAAAGGTGTGTGCATCATTTTCCATCTGCAATCAACTACCTCCCATATCTTCATATATTCTGCTTCTACATTATTGAGTGCTTTTTGAATAGTTTCATTACAACGGTCCATGCTTTCATAAAGCATGCCAAGGCAAGGAGTGTCACCATCAACCATACGAAGCACGTCAACAATTGGTTCACATATAAGTAAAACCTTGGCTGCACTTTCCCAGAAATTGCTATTCAGAATGATTTGCTCTACGTTCTTCCCCTTAGGACCTTTAGAAAGCACTGAGTGTTCCCATTCATTGGAACAAATTACAGACCTCAAAGCTGCCTTTTCTTCAACCACTCTTTTCAAAGTGATATAAAATGAAGCAAATCTTGTTTCACAAGGCCTCAACAACTCCCTGGATGCATGCCGCCTATAAAGACTCAATGTGAGACGATGATTCCTTATGAAATTTGCAATTGCTCTTCCTCTGTGAATAGCTTCATGTACCCATGGGAATTTAGCCAAGTCATGAAGCAACAAATCAAGACAATGGGCTGCACATGGGCTCCAATATATTTGTGGGTATTTCTCTGCAATTAGCTTCCCAGCTCCCACACAATTTGCGGCACTATCAGTTACCACTTGAACCACATTTTCCACCCCTATTTCAAGAATGGCTTCCTCTAATATTTGAAAAATGTACTCAGAAGTTTTCTTGTGGTTCATGGTATCAATCACTTTCAAAAACACAACACCCTCAGGACAAGCCACCAAAATATTTATCAATGGCCTTTGACATATATCTGACCATCCATCACTCAATATAGTGCAACCTGTTTTCCTCCAAGAGGATTTGATAGTAGCTAGTTTATCAGTCACTCTATCTTTTGACCTCTGCAAAAGAGTTGTCCTGATAGTCTCTGAACCTGGGGGAGTGTACCCTTTGCCAAACTCTGCAATTTTGTGAACAGCATTACGAAAATGTGGACTTCTTGCAACATTGAATGGAATAGCACTTGTGTAAAACAAATCAGCTACAGCATCATCCACCTCCTGTTTCTCTACTGGTTTCCAGAAGCTTTTCAATGTTCCACTCTCTGTTGATGCCCTCACCGGTTTGGATAAACCAGAAGAGGAAGACATAATAGATGCTGAGAATCTAGATTGAGACATATCCTCTTCAATTCTCTGTTTTTTTTGTGTTTTCTTCATCTTTCCTATAATTGAAGAGGACTATTCTTTCTCTAAAGCAGCTCTCATTTCTGGGGTAACGTCAGGACATGCTGTAACACCTCCTCCTGCACCATTTGTAATACCAAGTAAATGGTCCATTGCCCTTGTCAAACCGCCAATAAAAGGTTTTTGACACTTGTTGCATTTGAGGTCAGTACCATTGCGAGTGATATATTTCCATGCTTCCGCAATTGATTTCTTGGGAGCCATAATCTGTATGTTTGAATGACAAAATAATATTTAATATTTAAAAGTTAAAACATCCACAATTTTATTTCAAACAACATTGAGACAAAATATATAGATTTCTTATTTTAAATCTAAAAACAAAATAAAAAATACTAAATTTAATTTTAATAAACATAAATATATTTAACATATTTTTATTAACATAAAAATAAAATGAAAACACTAAATATTAATAAGTACTGGAAATCTATAATTTTATAAATATACAGTCACCTAAAATCTATAAAATATAAAATAATAAAAATACTAAAATATTAAGAAGCCCTTAATATTAATAAAAAATACTAAATATTAATAAAATTAATATCTGAAACTTTGAAAGTCTATAATAATATAAATATATTAATATAATTTACATTTTAGTATTTTACATTTACAATAAAAATGATCTGGACACATTATTACTAATAAGTAAACATAATATTAAATACAAAATAAAATATTAAATATTAAAACAAATGAAAAA
>VDFB02112149.1:0-19719 GCA_007258455.2 Sequoia sempervirens | reverse complement strand
TTGAGTTTGTATTTCGAAACACCTGAAAAGACATTCTCATGATATGTCATACAAACAATTAAATAGGCTAGCAACGTTTTGAAAACCGGGAAATCTACTGCATAGTCGCGGGATCGCGAAAAGATAGAACCAATGAACCACATGTCGAGACTTTTAAGGTTTCGAAAACTTCCGACCTACCAATCACTTAAAATACCCTTGGGTGAGGTTGAGAAGAGAGATGGATCAGGCAGTCGGGTGGTTATAAAACTTTCAAACTCTGCGACATTGGTTAGAAAAATAGAGGGATCAGCGACAAAGGTTATGAATATTGTGAAAGCCACAATTTCAAATCATTATCGAAGGCATGGGATGGGGGCCGTTTTTTAAAGAAGAAAAATTGCATGGTTCAAAATTAGAGGGTAACACCATAGAAGATTAAGTTTTTATTGTGGAAAATGAAGAATGTATCAAGTTCAACTCCACACAAAGCTCATCAACCTAAATTTCTAATTCTTGAAGGGCCATTTGAGAGCTCTTCAAAGAATCCTTGGTAACCTTAAGCTCATAGGTAAGCTTATCAACTTCCTCTTCTTTCCTTTTTAGCGCATCAAAATAAATCTCATCAAGCATGAGAAGATGATCTCTATCGGAAGGTAGGTGTAGGAAATTTGACTTCATTACCATCAATGCTTCTCTAAGTGCCTATAAGTCTGCAAGGGAAAGTGTCCCTAGATCCTGTTGATGTGTTTTTCGTGACCGCACCAACGCAGAATAAAGTTTCCCAACGGATTCCCTATTCTCTCTTGATCAAAGTATTCCGCACGCTAAGATTGCAAGAAAGTTCGTGCGTTCAACTCCAAGGTTCTTTTAATGCGAATAGGCTCAGTTTGGCTCGATGTGATTTGCTGGTATTTCAAGGGGACTTACGGAATTGTTCAGCAACGGAGAAAGGAATTAAAATGCTCGAAGGATTTGTCTATGAAGCTGGTTTCCTATTCTGTAACCTAAAAGTACCGAATTGAAATGGGGTGTTAAGGAGATTCTCAAACCATTCTATATGGATATGGAGCCTAATTTCAGCAACTTCAAACTAAACTTCGCTTAGTTCTCTACACCTTTGGACAGCTCCACCTGAAGCTCAAGTGGGGTGTAGCCTTCGTGGGGATGATCTAAAGATGTTCAAACTACCATTTTGACATGAAGATTATCACAATGACGCGCATACCACCATTCAAACTGTGATTGAAGTTAGGCCCAAACGTTTCCAGTTGACCACACAAGGCGCATTCACCATCAGCAAATACACTAGTGGTATGGATAGACGAAGTTGCTTAGATCAAACACCACATTTCACAGCTAACATTTACTTGCATGGAATGAAAATTATACTACTTTGAACTATTTTACGCTACCATTTGAATCGGAAGGACGAAGAAACCTTGCTAGCTACTCACAACAAAGACGAGATTCACCATCAATAAAAAACTCTTTTATTGAGAGAGTGTTCACAATAATTTCTTACAAAGCTTTCAAAGGGAAAACTTCTTTCCCTCTCTCAAACTACACTCATCAATCTATACTAAGTTACTCTAAGCTATCACCTAGTTGTCTCTCTAATTCTAATTTGTACTCTAATTCTACTGCCTACCGGAAGTTAAGCAAACAGGGGACTCCCCTTTATATAGTTTTGCAGCCAAGTCCCAAAAGACGCAAGGAAGAAAATCAATAGAGTGGTTGTAATCGCATACCAACTCCTAAAATCATGTAGTGTAATTGGGAGTGCATTAAAATGAATCAAAGATTCCTGCACTCACCCCAAAATAGCAAGCAATAAATTCAAGGTCCAGTTCTAAACATCCAGATGTTCAATTATCCTTTGATCTTCTTTTCCTCGACGTTTGTTCTTGGTTTTCTCGGCCTCGAAGCCTAATTTCCTTTTCCATCTTAGTTGTCGTCGGCATTTAGCCATCTTTTCAAGAACTTTTCTTCCTTCGAAGTTGAAATGTAGTCCTGGAGTACTTTCTTCATTACTTTAAGTTATCCTCGCTTGGTCTCGACGTTCCTCCTGCAAAACAAGCAAGGAGAAAAGTATTAGAACACTTCATAATATAAATTTAACTCACCTACCATTCATCGCCTCCAGTAGCCAACTTCTGCCTTTTTCATGATTCTTCATGCCTTAGCCAAATTTCATCCTCAAGGGCGTATCATCCTTTTGACAATATTAACTTCAACTGCATCTTCAAGAAATTCATTTCACCTGCCGGAGCTCTGACAACTTTGATTTTATTCATCTCTGGCTCAAGAAAACTATCTTTACGAAGAGCTTGGGCAAATTCACCTAGGCAGTTTCTTTCAAATTCATCGCCTGGAGGATTTCACCTTGAAAACATGTTTTCTTCACATTTTCCTTAGAAAATTTTAAAATTTCCCTTAGGAAATTCATCAACCTGGTGCCCATTTAAAATCTTTACCTCGGGATCATCGGCAAGTTGTGGAAGATCTTAAAATCCATTCCTCATTGATAATCTCGAATTTAAGAGAATTTTCTTTTCCCTTAAAATTTCAATCCGGGTCCCTAACGAACGGAAGGCCCATTAATTTTTCTTGAATTTTGAACCTTGTGGAAAAATATTCTTTTCTACCAACGATTACTTCTTCACCTCGAGCGATTTTACTCTGATTTGAAAACTTTTATCAACCCCGTGAAGCTGGCAGTCACTGACTTTACCTGTGGCAACTCTGCTCATGTTTCAGGAAAATTCCATCACCTCTCCAGACTTGGGCATTTTTCTAAGGGAGAAAATATTTGTGCCTTAGAAAATTTTTGAATCCAGCTCGATCAACTTTGCCTGTGAAAATACCAACTTCACTCAGAAAATTTTCATGAAGGCGCCTAGCATACTTTATCTTCCACTCACCGCTTCACACTTGAAAAATATTTATTTGAAGTCCCAACGCCTTAGAAGAAATCCTCACCACTTCATCTTATATTCCACCTTAGGCGCATAGCACACTTTGAGGAAAAATTAAAAACCACGCCCAACACTTAACATCACCACCTCACACGCCTTGGAGATATTTCTAACACCTTACAACACATGCCTAGCAATTTTCTCTAAGGCCTACCACCTTGGGCGCATTCTACACATGATGGAGGATAACGCCTAGCTTTCACCTTGGATTTACCACGCCTTAGCAAAATTCTCACCTCAATTACCACCCTTATTCACCATTTACTATCAAACATGGGCGCATTTGAACCTATCAACTGGATGACTCTTCAACTTCGCTTTTTTGTCTTGACATGCACAAGTTTGGGCGCATTTAGGAGGGTGAGGAGGACGAGTTTGCAAGCTGGGCGCATTTTGCATGTGATGAAGGATAAAAACTTTGACTTCGTTGACTCCCTCCTTGCTTTGGGCGCATTTTGGCCTTGAAGAAGGATAAAAAGCATTGACCTTGTTGACTTTTCTTGCCTTGGGCGCATTTTGATGCCTGAGAAGGATGAACTTCAAGTTGGGCGCATTTTGAGGGGTGAGGCGGATTTCTCATGCCTTAGAAACTTTTTTCAAAAAATCAATCCTCAAGGTGGGCGCATTTCCTCATGCCTGCAGGACGAAGATTGTTGACTTTCTTTGACCTTCCTTGCCTTGGGCGCATTTTGACCCCTGAGCAGGATGAACGCCATACTTAGAATTTTCTATGCCTCCAGCTAAGATGGGCGCATTTAGCCAGGTCTACTGGATGAGATTCCAGACTTAGACAAAATTTTCATCATTTTCGCCAGCTTACGTGCCCTGCTATTTATAGTAAGTTCTCTGAATTTGCGCTTCTGAAGCTCGGATCATCTTGAAATTTTGAACGTAGCATCCTCATAACCTTATCAACCTGTCGGCACTGCCACTTTTAGTCACCCTGCTATTTTTAGCCTGTTTCTGAAGGTGGCTTACTATAAATAGTAAGCTCATGTTCGATAGCTCCTTTGCTCCGTCGTCATGCAGAAATTTGGATGAAATCTCCTCACCGCGATGACGCTACTGGCGTGCTTGGCGCATGCGCGGTTACTATTTTAGCCAATTTCAAATTGACTTACATAGAATAGTAAAGTGCTTTCCGTCGACGCGAAATTTCACCGGTAGATGGCACGAAGAATCTTTGATCGCTGATGGTTTACACCGCAGTTTTCGAAGAACGACCCAGCACATGCCTCTTTTGGGTCCCAGAGTTGGAAACCCTAATTCACTCGCATGCATATCAAATGAACTGTTCCTCTTAGTTTACGGTAACGCTGCGATGTTCATTGATTACGAGCTGGCGGGAGGCGGTAGCGGGATACACACACACTTCAAAACCAAAGTTCCCTTCGCGGTGAGTATCTGCATTTGCATGTCACACCATCGCGAAGCTCTCGAAAAACCCATCAGGAATCACCCGACATGCAAAAGAAACCCTGACATGCAAACCCTAAAAATAGCCTCGGAAGACTGAATTCTATCTCGTTTTGCATGTTATATCATCGCAAAGGTCTCGAAAAACCCAGAAGGAATATGCCAACATGCAAAGACAAACTCTGCATCTGAACCCTGAAATTCGTGTCGGAAGCCGGACTGCTAAAAATAGTAAGTTGTCCGTTTTCGCTCAAATTTTGCATACGAGTAACCTGATGCGCTCTGAATGCCTATAACTGTCGGAACTTCACAAATGCTGACGAACTGCCTGTAATTTGCACACTTACTAAAAATAGTAAGTTGTCAGAATCTGATAAAATTTTAGTGGAAGCCTGTTGGAAACACACTGACAACAATGTTAAGTTCAATTTTCAATTTATTCACTTTATTCGACCTTGGACTGACCAGGAAAGATGAAACCCTAATTTTCAGACTTGGCCAAAATTTCATGTTAAAGCTCACAGACGGGCACATCCCGGAAAGATAGATAGAACGAGAGAGAGAGACAACAGCAAAAAAAACAAACCAACATCAAACCAAAAGCAAAGCCAAAATTAGGGGGGTCCCCATTTGCAATGGGGCGATGTGTGAAAAACGTCACAACAGATCCCTCCAACAATAATTTGCCATCAACTTGTGAGTATTATCAAAATGGTTTATGGCTGCAATAATCATGTCTTTGCTTACCTTCAATTGCCCTGCCAAATGATGGGACCCATGAGAACTATCATCTTCATACAAATTTTCTGATTTGTTTTCACAATCATGCTTACCAAAATCAGCTTCCTCTTTGTCATTCTTCATGCATAACTCCCGAGAAGTTAGATCAACATCAACAAGAAATTTATCCAATACCAAATCTTCATCACAATTAGGTGCTAATACACCCAGATTATCATAAGCATCATCACTAAGATAAGATGTTGAATCATCATCATTAGCTGATTGGAAAACGTCATCATATATGTTATCAACATGCCCATCATATGCACTAAAGTTATCAGCCTCATAGGATAGCTTTAATTATGTATTGAAAGTTGTTGTTTTGTCAATCTCATTGCATACATCCTCAACATGAATAGATGCATGCACTTCTAAGGAGTTATCCTAGGGTTTTGTCATACCTCTATCATGAGGTATGGCATTCTCGTTATCAACCACTACTAATTTGAACCCCTCTTCTTCCACCTGCTCTTCATCAAACAAGTAGGGCTTCAGCTTACCCTCACATCATTTGAAAACACTGTATACCAAGTTATAAGTAGTTGTAGAAGTAACCTATTCTTGCTTCAGAACAGCCAACAACAAAGATAAGATAGGTTGGGAAATATCATCACTTTCATCAATAATTGAAGCCATAATGATTCTTATATAATCAGGAATAGATTTGTCATGGTCCTCACTAATAGAGTTTAGAAAATGATGAAACATTTGAATAATAAAATCATCACAATCACAATCAATCATGATAACACATGATCTCACCTTTGCCATCAATTCTAAAACCTTAACCCTCTTACCGAAAGGACTTCTAATATCACCTAACCCATAAAAGTTGTCAATGATCAATTGCAATATCTCCCTCACTTTGTCATCATTATAAGGAACTTCACGAGCTATAATCCTTACAATTTTGCTTAGACAATGAGTCACAACAAGTCTTACTTCCTTATCTTTGTGTCTCAGCAACCTATGCTCACCCAAGGAAGTCACTGCTGGAGTCATAGCCATTTGAATCAATTGGGAAGGTGACTGATCCACTGTATGCAAACAATTCACCACTTCCTCCAATGAGCTGAGAAGAACATCTTTTGACAGAGACAAGTGTCCAAGTTTATCTCCTGCAATATAAAACTTCTTGCCCAACTTTTTGTCACCTACTGAACTGGTAAAATTGTTTACCTTAGTATCTGCTTTCCTTACTTCTTGTTGGCGTAACAACTAGCACCTCTGGAGTAAAAGTTGATACGGACAGCTATGTACACTACGCAATGAGTGCTCTTCAAATTAGGAGGGGAAGCTCCCTCGTTGTGCTTGACAAAAATACCTGCAAAGGGAAATAAACTAAACTAATTCCTGTCTTTTTGTTTCAGCTGTAGAGGTACAAGGCTTTCTCGAAAACTATATACATTGCAGCTGAGAATTTTGTCTGGTCTCGCAGATTCACTAACTACAACTAAACTTATTTGCTTAAATTCTATCCAGTGTCCTCAAGAAAACAGAGCATGAGGAAACGGAGCAAGGTTTGACTATTAGACGATAAACAAGTATATACCCTCAACTTGAAGGCAAGGTGGCACATCTATTTGCTCAATCTAAACAAGTTTATTGATAACAACATCACACGATAAACTAAATACGGATTCTCTACTTGAGGGCAAGGTGGCACAACTATTATCTCAATCCGAATAAGTTTATTGTTCACAACACCATACGATAAACAAGTGCAGATTCTCTACTTGAAGGCGAGGTAGGCACAACTATCATCTCAATCTGAACAAGCTCATTGAACACAAAACAGATTTATCTAAACTATGGAAGAATTCACCATCACAATCGCATGAAACTCTATGTGGCATAACAATTGATCATAAAGTAAAGACGCATGAACAAATACCAAAAGAGCAATATTGAGGGCAAGGTAGGCGTAGCATATATTTCTCTCTCAAGAAAAAGTTATTTACAAATGAGCAAAAGCTCTTATTTATATACATCAAGGTGTAGGTAACCCTAAAATCACCTTGAGTCATCTACAGTCTTGCAATGCATGCAAGATTTGCTACCAAACCCTAATGAAGTAAACTATACAGTTAACTGGAAAGCTACCATCAGTTAACCGATACATTTAACCTAAATGGACCATGTGCAAGCATGCACGTCCTTATTTAAAACAAAGTTAACTGGACACTACCCTCAGTTAATTGGAAACCCTAACCCTAACTCCTGTGATGATAATTCCAAGGACGAGATAAGCATGTGTTAAGTCAGCAAGTGAACTCAAGACTGAAAGTCGGGTTAATTGCTGCTCATAACTCAACCCTCGAAATTAACTGCAAGTTCCAACTGGAAGATCACTCCATGTCATCTCGGTCTAACACTTCGACCAAGAACTCATCAATCTCTGTGTCATCCGGCACTTTGATGCTGTTCAAAACAACAGTCTGTTTCTTCATTTCTCTGCCACTTTCCCTGATCGTATGCATGCCATCTTTACAATCCTCAGTTGCCTTTCTGAGACTAGCTGCAATCACTGAAATATTCTCTAACTTAGGCGCCATTGGCTCACCTTCAAGGCTGTCACAAATCAGCTTCTCGAATTCAGCTTGTACTTTGTCTAACTCAACATACGTGCCATCTTCAAGAAGATAATGACACGAAATCTGAACAACGAAACTGCTAACAAGTGCAAGTACTCCAACCACATCATCCTTGAGTGAAAACAACTTGGTAGAAATCTTCTCACATATTTCCATTTTGAGAAGGTGCTGCTCTCTCCAAGTAAAAACTTTCTCCTGGTCCTCGTCAATCTCCAAGGCATCGTATGCAACAGATAATTGAGATACCAGAACACGATCCTTTGCCAAACTCTCTCTGCAACCGCAACTTCAAGCAACTGAATACCCTGACGGAGTTTATGTGCATCACTCAATTGATACAAATCTGCAAGAAGACGTTGACCTGTAGCAACTACACTTTCAATCCAGTTGTCCAAAAGTTTGCCATGACTGACTAACTGATCCAGCTTTTGTTTTTCTGCAGATGTATTCTGAGGGAGAACAGGCGCTCTATTCGAACTTCCATGAACAAGATCAGAAATGTACTGACGAAGTTGACTATTTTCAGCCTTGAGCAAAGCCTTGTCTTCTCCATCCTTCGTGATTCGCTCTTCAAGATTATTAGTGACGATCTTAAGAAGAGTCACATCTGTCTCTCGAGTGGTCCTGCCAAGATTAGCCTTAGTAAAAGTGAAATCACCAACTTTGACTTCATCTAAGCTTTTACCCTCTGGAGGAACGACAACTTCGATAAGAATCTCTGATTCTGGAGTCTTCTCAATATGCACCTGTTTTTTGATCTTCTTGTTCGACCTTCTCTGATAAGGTTCACCGAACTCAGATAAATCAAGGTTGTATGAGGGTTCTCACCTCTGTCTTCCCAAAGACTTCTCGAGCCAACATGACTGAACAATATTTTCAATTCGAGGAGAGACTGTCCCTGATATATCAACCTGTGGCGGTTCAGGTGTCTCCGATCTAGCTTGAATTGGTGTCTCAGGCTCAAAATCTATGTCAATAGGTTGCATGTGAGGCGGACTAGGAGGTTCAACGTGAGGCTCAGCCTGAATAACTGTCTCTACTGGAATCTCAGGAACATTCTCAACTTGCTTCTGCTTCCTCTTACCAGTAGCTCTCTTTCCCGTGTTTCCACTAAGTCTAACCCCTTTAGGAGGTATTATAATGGCCTTGACTCAAGGTCTTGCCCTAGAAGTATAAGGCAACGAAGAGAAATCCTTTGGCGGCTCTGCTACAGGAACTGACTTCCGCTTCCGTTTGCTTTCCAAGAACAACCTGCTAGTCTTGATAACTGATCTGGAAACCTCCTCAATAGAAGTATTCTCCTTAGCATACCAATCAGGTGAGCGAAGTGGCTGCCGAGCAACTTGATCTTTGACATATGAATTGAGAAGAACTTCTCCATCATCATCTGATAGACCATCAACATCTTCTGATAAGTAATCAGAGAGCTGACCGATAGTGAGTCTACAATAGTGACGACGACGAACCTCGAATTCATCTTCACAATTAGCCCAGAAATCTTCAAGTGATGGCTCATGTGCAATCCCTCGCTCCAACCTGTCTGCATAATGACCAAGAGGATCAAAGGAACGCCTCTCGGTATGAGTTTTGAACTTGAACCTCTCTATCTCAGTAGACATAAGCCTAGCGTCTGTCGCCGCATTGCATGTGAAAATTCCCAATGTGAATGGAAAATTAGCCGCAGTCTTATGACGATTGCGAAGAAAGAAATGAACATGTTGCATCTGCCTGAGAAACTCCATGAAGATGACCTTGTCTGACGGGTACCTCGGCAACATCAAGGGCTCTCCAACATATCCATAAACCCGGATGTATGTGAAAGTAGGGAACTGGATAAACCAATCCGCCCAAGTCTCCATTGCTGATTTGGCCTTCTAAGAAAAATAACATTTAATGTGCATCTCGCTAGTTTCCAAGATCTCTTAACGGCCTCTCATAGAAAAAATGATCGCTCAATGGCTGAAGTCTTGCTCGATTGAGAGAGAACTCCAACTGAGGATAATACTCGTGAACTCGTTGAACACCGAGAGTTCCATTAGTTTTCAGATGCCTGTAGCTACCTTGAAATGCAACCAAGTAGACCAAGTAGGATATCATGTGAAACTCATGATACTTGAGAAAGTTAGTAATCTGCTGATGTAAGCAATCACTAATCAACATAGCCCAGTCAAAATGCTCTGTGCCATCAAGAATTCTGGTAATTAGGTAAAACATCCATGAACGGAAAGTGCTAGCATCCTGTTGACCAGTAACTCGATTGAGTAAAGTTATCAAAATAGCAACTTCGTCTTTGAATTCACCACGACCAACCTTTTTAGGCATGTTAGTCTTTTGAACTTTTAGCCATTTCTGAGCCACCTTCCTCTGCGAACGTTGTTGATCAGCATCCCATATCTTCTCACAGGCCTCAAGAACTACAGTAAAGTTATCTGAACGAGGAGGAATAGCAAAGCATTTCTCTATGTCCTTCGGTTTGATACTGCAAACAACCCTCCCGTCAACTGATCTGATTTGTCGTGAAGATGAGTCATAATGCTTGATGCAAGCAAGAACGAACTCAAGATCGAAAGTAGTAACAAGAATGGATGCCGCTGCCAGCGACCCGGAACGCTCAAGATTTCTCAATGCGTTGTTGCTAACACCTTCCAGACTGCTCAAATTAACCACTGGATAAACATGATTCAGGTCTGTATCTGAAGTTTTGATGAAATTATGTGCAAGAGCCGATTTGGCCTTGTAATCAATGAGATTGAGCAGCATTTTGAAAATGAGGACTTTTGACTGTAAAGTCGAATATACTTGAAGAACTTTCTGAAAACCTCTGGATAAGGCTAAAAATAGCCTCTGACGAAAGAAATTTTCGAAGTTTTTCTGGAACATGGGTTTTGTGCACAACGGGATTCTGAACAAACCCAGATAGCTGAATTCTTGAAAAAATGTGTTTCAAGCCCACATGCAAAGAGATTCTCGGAAAAAAGCACAGAGCTTCAAAATGAAAGCTACGGGGCGATTTCCTCGAAAAAATCTAAGACGTGGGTTTTGCTGCAAATGCTGAAGTATGCGAACCCAGATGATCAGATTCTGAATATGTGTTGAATTTCTTTAACATGTGAAGAAAGTACCTAAGGTGAGAAATAGAAGAAATAAGACAGAAGATAGAAAGTTTTGCTTGACTGCTTCTGAAAAATCCGCCAACCTCTTCCTTGAAACTTGATGAAACCTGCATGCAAAGTGAAAATAAAGTCTAGATTCGCCTTCCTCTAAACAATCTGAACTCGTTGCTATGAAGAACGCTGAATTCGGACACCTGTAGCACCTTTAGCTTGCTGGTTGCTCAAGAAGAACATGAACTTCGAAGCTAAAGATGATGAAATAATGGACGCCATTGCTTGATTAAATAGATTTTCATCTATGAAATTCGCATAAGGTATGGAATCCATGAGAAGTGCGCTTGGCTTGTGATTGGACCTCATTTTAGTTAACTGAAACTTAAATATGCTAAATAAATCGCCATGCTTTAGGGCTTCCCTTTTCAATCTTCAGTTAACAACTTCATGCGAATTTTCCTTTAGTTAGCAATCCACATTAAGTTCGCCATCCTTCACACTTGCTTTAGATTCACAAATTAGAACTAAAGCGTCCCTTTTGATAACTAAAGTTGGCAATAAGAAATTCGCCATATTTCATGCAATAAATATTCCAAATATAGTGACCCTTTCAAGACTTCAGTTGGCCTTCAAGAAGTGAATGCGCCAACTTCACACTTATGCTAAAAATAACAACCCTTTTGGAACTTGAGTGAACATTCCAAGACAAAATGCGCCAACTTCACATAATCATGCTTTAATCAATAAAATTCTAAATATGGCGACCCTTTCAAGACTTCAGTTGACATGCGCCATACTTCACTAATTTATGCTTCATCAATTATGCCGTCCCTTTTCAGAACTCCAGTTGACACTCAATGAAGCGCCATCTTCACACAAACTTCACAATTGCAACCAAATTCGCCATGCATGTGAACTCCAGCGATTTCACCTTCAAGCAGGGAACATGCAATCAAGTTAACTCACATGCGTTGTTAACTGACATGCAACTAGTTAATTTTGACATTCGAATCGAAGATCACTCAACATGCCAATATATGAACTGAAGATGACAACCCGTAAAACGCTTAGTCTAACCGGCAATGTAAACTTCCATTCAACTCTTCTTCGAAAAATCCAACTTTTGAGCTCTTAAGGCGGTCGCACTTAGCCAAATTTCATGCAATTTAGGGCTTAAACTTCCGCCGTGACCTCGCTCATCCCTTCCCGGTTAATCGGGTTGGATCGATTCGACATCGGCCGACAGTGCATTGCAGAAATGGAAAGCAAAACCGATCAAAAGGTATCTTGAGATCAAAACCATAAAACCGACATCCTAAGGCTCACAAAATCCGTTTTTCAAAAGCCGCTGCTTTTCTCGTGACTTGGTCAAAAATTTGACTTCTACATTTCGCATTTTAAGGAAAAAATAACCTTCATGACTTCTCGTGCTCATCAGCGAAGCCTCATTCTCGTATGACAACCGCGAAGGCATTTCCCGTAAAACATCATCAACTGGTGGATGAAAACAAGGGCTTCTTTTGACAACCAAGTTTTTATTCCGTATTCTAGCCATTTCGAATTGACTAGAATATCGTAAAACTCCAACCGCATACGCCGCTAAGTCATCCTCGAATCGACTCTGAGACAGTAATGGAAAGTCGAAATAACACCTGACACATTGAATATCCTCAAATCATCAAAAGAAAGCATTAAAGGCTTGAAAAGCTCGTTTCTTTCTCAAAAGTTTCTTTTGTTTTTTCTTTTGATATTCTGACTAAGATTTGACCCTATGTTTGACCTCTGGTTCATTGACTTCAGCAACTCAGATTCACCCATTGACGGATGCGTCGCGAAGCTTGAACAAAAGTGAGACAAACATCTTGGATGGCATTCAGTCAAAATCCTTCATTTGACACCTCAAAAAGATGGGCGCCATTCTCAGAAGCTGCGCTTTTATCCAGTGTTAGTCAATTCTCGTTTCCGCCTCGTTTTGCGCTATATCTTCCACAACTTGCTCGAAACAGTTCCGTTTGACAAACTTGAAAGCTTACTGCAAAGCTAACGTGATGCCGGACAAATGTCTGCTGGAGGTGACAAACCCTATGTAATGTCCCCTTCTCGAACCTGATCCTTCCAGTGACCGTTGGCCTTTTTCTGGAAACCCGAAGGCTAGTCGGAAGGTAAAATTAGGGTTTCCTATTTTTAAGGATGTCTTTGCTCTGAGTTGGTGGATTCAATGGCGGATTCTTTCTGGGTTTTCAGAGAGCTTCGCAGTGGTATGTTCATTTCGGCATTCTGAGCATTTTCTGGAATTTACTATTTTTAGTAAATTCTATTTTTGGCAATATTCCTATTGAGTTCGGCATGGTTGACTCTCTGATTCAGTTTGATCTGTTGACTTGCTCTTGTATGGCTTCGGGGCACAATTGGAGAGATAAGTTGAGATATTTAATTAAAGTCACGTTTTAATATTATATTATAACGTTGACCCCTTGGCCTAGTTTGTTGACTTCAAGTTGTTTTGAAAAGTGGTCTCTTGAGGGTGGCGCCTTCATAAAGGATTATTTCATAACTTTCTAAAGTCAAACCAAGCTCTAAAGTGGACGCCATTATTAAAATATTGAATTTAATTAAAAAGGTCAATATTGAGCTTGAAGGAAAAGGATGCCATTTCTTGAAGGGGATTAGGGTTTTGACTTGAAGAAGAGTTTAGGGTTTCGAGAAGTCAACAGGAAATTATAAAAGGAAGACTTGGTTCATCATTCGATTATCTTTTATCTATAGGAATGTTATGCTGCCGGATTGGCTTTGGGATTGCTTCGAGGAATGAAGGCCTCCTAGCTCGGGCATCGCTTCTTGCTTGCAATACAGTGACTAGTGGTGATTTAGTCTAGTTTGTGAGTTTGCTTTGAGATTAGTGCATTGTAATCAGCTTGTAGCTTCCTTGTTTCAGTTTTGCATATTAGAGTTTTCATGCCATTTCATTATTTGCTACAGCAGATTCGTTTTTGTAATCATAAATCAAAAAAGACAAAAAGATTGCATCTGGGTATTAACCCATCCTCATTGTAGGCTTTAAGCGCCATACTTCTCCAGTTTGCAGATTTTTTAGAGCTTGCATTTATTTTCTAGAGCAAATCGCCCTTTCCTAAAGCCGTACCTCTTGCTGTTTGCATTGAGATCTGTGCATAAATAATATGAGGCTGTTTGGTTTGATTTCTGAGTCTTAGTTTTGGCGCCATCCTTCTTAAGGAGTATTGCATTTTGTTTTAAGTCAATCCGTTGATTCAGATGAGAGTTATGAACATTTGAGTGGTTTCATAGACTGCTGTTTACTCATTAAAAGTGCAGATTTATAACAAAAATCAGGAATTAGTATCTTGAGCATTGAGGATATTATTGTTTGGCATCTTTATTCAAGATCGGGAATGTTCTCTATGATGTAATGCTAATCATCCAAATTCTTAAGATATTGGCAGGCGATTGATCCTTATTTTGTAAACTGACAATAGTACTGGCAGTCACTTTCATTATTGCTCAATTCTGATATGTAACGCTCTCTTTCATTAAAGTTGTTTGTAATAAATTTATCTCCGCCCTATGGTAGCTACTTCCCATTTTGGGTGAGCAAGCACATTCTGGGTGTTGAGTAGTTTCAGCTTTCAGCATTTATTTTCAAGCATTGTTATTTGTAATCACTCTGCCATATGGTCGCCCCTCACTCCATTCTGGATTGGGTAGCACATACTTGGTGTTGAGTTCCTTTCCAGCAATTAGAATAGAAGATCCTCTGACCATATGCTCGCCATCATCGGCGCCATTCTTGGTTAGAGTTATAGCATAAGCATTTTGTTTCAGATCCTCTGACCAATGCTCACACCTTGCCCACATCGGGATCCTGGTGTACATTCTGGTTAGAGTTGCTTCAGCATCGTTTTGGTTTAGATCTAACCTTAACGAGTGCGTTTGTTTGTAAACTTGCAATTGAAAAAACGAAAAAAATTTGGCTCGGAATATTTCACCCTAAAAACAGGATCCGGGCCCCTAAAAGATAGGGCGCCCTTTTGAAAATGTGCTCCCCTCTCCAGAGATAGAAAATTTTGATGCTTTTCGTTCAAATTTTCATTTTCCTTAAATCTCTTCAGTAACAGACTGACATGACACTGACATCAACTCCATATTTGAAAACCCCAAAAACGACCTTCTGACATCACTTTAACAAGATTAAAACTAAATTAAGCAAAATGCCTTAGTGAAGCAAAAAATTTGGTTTTGGGTACAACAATCATATTGATTCATCTGTTACAATCAATTTGCCCTATGAAATATTAGCTATAGAATTCGGGGTGTAACATCAACACTACGAGGGAGCTTCCCCTCCTAATTTGAAGAGCACTCATTACGCAGTGTGCATAGCTGTCCATACCAACTTATACTCCAAAGGTGTTAGTTGTTACGCCAACACAACTAAGACAACTTCAACAACAAAATGTGAATAAAAAGCAATCCAATCGGCTTCTTTCAAACCTCCAACTATAAAAAGCATCGCTTGGTTTTCTTGGTTGGTATTCTGCCACAGAGATTTTGTCAAACACTTGATAGTTGCTAAAGCCTCATAATGATTTTCGTCTGGAATCAAATAATGCTGAAAGAGAGTTGTAAACAATAGCATATTTTGGATTAAAATGGCCTAGGTAGAAATCAGAGTCATTATTATAGGCAGCCAAATTGTGTGCCATGATTGTGTAGAAGTTGAGAAAAACAACTTCACAGACCCCGAAGATCACCTGCATGCAAATAACCTATCATAGAAAGGAAGAGATGGAGACAAAAAAGTATGGGTGCTCTGTAAGCTACAAGAAAGATTGCATTGACTGAATTTGAAATAATACAAAGAGATCAATCTTTAAAAGGAGATAATGCAAAACCTAAAAGTAACCCTAATAGGTGGACATTTAATAATTAATATAATTATTAAATGTCACAATATGCAAACTAAAGTGAAATCTTAAGAGAGGAATAAAGGTAACTTAATTAACATAATTAAGTTAAAACCTTTACTCTAACAGATTGAAGCTTTCTTCCAATTAGTCATGTGGCGTTTAGGGCCAATCAAATCAATCCCAGAACCATTGCACACAAAAAGATGTAGACAAAAACTGGAGGGGGCCTTCTTGGAAGATGACATGCCTTAAATCATGGGCAGGAGAAAATATGCATGTAGAAGAAAAGCAACAATGAAGGGCAGGTTGTGAGAACAGGGGTGCAGACCCTCTAAAGCCAAAGGCATTGAGGAATAGGGAAGAACCAAAAAAAACAGAAGAATAATCGGAGATTTCATCCCTATTGAAGGGAAAAATCAGTCCTATGCCAATTTTGGTGTCTGTAATAGTTTAGGCATTATTCTTAGCATGATTGTAAGCCTTTGAAGAATTTCTCTTTTAATGCAAGTGAATTTTATTGCCGTTTCATATGGCTTGTGAATGTTATTTGAGGAATTTTTTAGGCTACTAATGTAATGTCCCCTTCTATTTAACCTTTCGAGACTCAGTGGTTTAGCCTATTACATCGACCCTCGTAGGCTAAGGGTTCTGGTTAGAGGGTCACCTGTCCGGGCACCTGGTCGGAAATTTGCTTATTTGGTATCTGGAGTTTGGTGACATGGTGGAATTGCACGTTTGGTGTGTTACGGGAGCTTGAAATATTGATCTTCATCATCGTTTCACCTTTCCAGACTTTGGGGGCCATGTGCCTATTAGTTCTTGGGGTTGAATTCTATTTTGCTGTTACTATTCATCACTAAAGTGGAAAAAAAGCAACAACTTAAGTGAATAGTAACTTTTTAATGAATAGTGTTTTCAAGCTAAAATTATAAAAGGGACTTGAGAAGTTCGAACTTCTCATGTTATGAATTATTTGACTTGTTTGAAGCTTGAAGTGTGGAGAGTGTGGAAGGAGAAAACTAGGGTTTCTACTTTCAGCAGTGGGGAAGTCTTGTTGGGCTTCGTTTCTTCAAAAATTGTGCTCTTGATGGTGTGAAATACCACTTTAAAGAGGCAGGTCAGAATTTGTATGATTCGTGGGAGCTCTATTTTGCTGT
This sequence comes from Sequoia sempervirens, assembly GCA_007258455.2. NCBI lineage: Eukaryota > Viridiplantae > Streptophyta > Pinopsida > Cupressales > Cupressaceae > Sequoia > Sequoia sempervirens. Next base: position 2,780 of record VDFB02112149.1, on the reverse strand, counting down.
TTTGGAGGGTTTGAAGACATCTTTTGGTTGGGTAATCGTTGTTTGAAGTTCCTTTGCCATCTTGGAAGTGTTATAGCAATTTTGTGAAGGTTTTGAAGCTGAAATATTCATCTACAGCCAGCCGCCTTTGTGAGAGGGTTTTATCTCATCAAGCAAAGAAAAACGCCTCCTTTTTGTTGCTGCTCTTTCTTCTAAAGTGGGCGCCTCCTTCATTAGAAGCCTTTTCAACAAAAATACGGTGGGAGAATGTTGTAAGTAAGCTTGTATGTGCATTTTATTGGGCGCGGGTACTGTAGCAAGTACTGTTCACTGCGCATCTTGGCTGAAAGTTTATCTATGTATGTAAAATTGGTGTCTTATTCGAAATATATGAAAGCTATGTCATTTAAGCACTTACTCATGTAATGAAGAATGTCTTTATTATCATATTGAGTATCTCCTAAAATGTTTCATTGAAGTTTAGTTTTCTTTGAGTTCTTGTATGCATATTGTAATAGAATCGATAGTATCATTAGCATCAAACTTCCAAAAAAATACAAAAACGAGAAGAGAAAACAAGACAGCAGATCACAAACAAAAATCAGACCTATAAATCAAGAGAAATCCTTGCAGCAGTGAGCACGGTACACCACAACTAAGTTAAGCTGTCTTTATCTAGATCCCCTTACCTAGACCAACCAACCTATGTTCTGATGGGTAAGATTGTTCCCATTCAGTTTTGATTCACTGTCTAAAATCCTTCCAGCCAATATGAGGTACCTACTCAATTTGCCTTGATGGGAGATAATTCCTCCCAATCACTGTGATTCAATTGTCAGTATCCATTGTCCACAGTTCTTCCATCCTACATGAGGTCCTCACTCAGTTTGTGTCTTGATGGGAGAGAATTGGATAATTTATTAAAAGGAAACTATCCAAGGCTTATTGTTGCAAGCACAACCCCCCTCACTTCTTGCCTGCCATTGGGTACTTCTAGTAATATGATTGAGTGGCTTTATACAAAATGATTTGAGAATATTTTTGCATAATAATCTTTCTAGCTAGTGTGTGTGTGTGTGTGTGCGAGCACATGTGCACACAACATGATTGAGTGTACTTTCATGAATGTGCGGATGTCTCTTGCTATCAATCTTGTTGAACTTGGACTGGGATACTGTATTAAAGTATTCATGAAAAAAATTGTTGCCATCTTGGGTCATTCATAAAGCTGAACAATTTTTATATTTATTTATTGTATCTTTTTATTTGATATACTTTGAAATCTCAAAGAATACTTCCCAAATGCAACTAAATAATGTTTGTGGCTTATTCTTTCCTATAATTACTAATAGTTGTCTCTAAATGACAATAAATTTGTCAATAACACAAATCTATACCAAAATAATGTACTATTAAAAAATGCTCATAAATAATGCAATCCAAAGCTAAGATTTAGCAAGAAAGGGCAATGTAGACATGATGTTTGTTTTAACAATTTTTTGTTGGTACTGTTATCAAGTCAAAATGAAGTGTTATTGTAGTTACAATGTTTAGAAGCTACCTTGTTGAAATGGTTGGACAATAAGTATAGGACAAAATTTTGCCATCACATCCTTCAAGATTCCGCCAAAGCACACGATCACACCATGCCGGCATTCGCTTTTGGGAGTATACATTAGTACATTCCTTTTGCATCTTTGACAAGTAAAGGAAAGTAGGTTAAGTACAAATCTTTACAATTAGATACTGAAACAAAACTGCAGCATTATGTTGTTTAACATTAGAAAGCCTAAGACAAATACATTTGTAAACCATTATTGGGATTTTAAGAAGCATAAAGGACAAAATATGAAAAGTTTTTATTATTTATTTCTCTACAACAAGACATATATCAACACATGAATGTTTTTTATTTAAGTATACCATGTTTAATCAAAGAGATTGATAAAGACAATGACCAAAAGCATAGAAATTCTAGCGACCAAGTTGATTATCCTTTTAAAAATTGCAATCAAGCTGGAGTAGCATGCATCAACCATATAACCATACCTTGAATGTTGGGGGAAAATTAATATCCCCCTCCTTGAATCCATGAAGCACTCTTGATGCAGACTTTTCCCTCAATAGCTGAAAATATGCAAAATACATTGTATGAAAATCAGTTTTAATGACTTTAAATATAGGTAATGGTAGTTTTTTGGGTCAAGCCTAGCCACCACACCAACTTGGGATATGAGACCACCTTGTGGGAACAAGGGATCACTTTCACCCTAAAGTATTTATCGTTCAAATTTTGTACCCCTTTGTTTCAACATCATGACAGCTCAGAAGCAACTAAGATTTTCCAGTCCACCCATGCCAGGAGTACAGATGACTAAAAACAAGTATCCATACATAGTATACCTCATCGTACTGTAGTAGCTGCTTAATATCTCCATCCAAGATTTGTTTCACCTGTTTATGCCAAAATGTTCTCCTGCGATAACATTTGCAGATCAAATTAGCACTTCCATTCAATCTATTATATAACTATCAACTTTTAATGAACAAAGCATGCATATATTTTGTCACATTATATAGGATCTACAATGCAAAAATCCATGAAAGTTTTGGTTTGCATACTGTGGTGACATAGGCTTTGCTTCTATTGTAGTAAAGTCAAGTCTGTAATTGAGGTCTCCCATCCAAAACACATGATGGAACTGATTCAAAAGATCCATGCATTGAAATCCAACTCGTAGCTCTCTTACTATTTCTGCAGATAAAGGTGAGATGTTGCAATTCCTTTAAATTCCAGGTTA
>VDFB02112148.1:0-10331 GCA_007258455.2 Sequoia sempervirens | reverse complement strand
CATTAGTGTTTTGCAAGATGACATTTACATTAAGCAGATATTTCTTTGTTTGTTTCATTTCTTGCAAAGGATAAATTTCAAGACCACTAGTGTCTATCAACTCAGGATGCTTTACAATTAAAGTTGGCTTAGAAGAATGTTGTGTGATAGTGTTGGTACGATTTAAGGCTTCGCCAATTTCAATCAAAGGACACAACCAAGGACTATGAGTGATTTGTTGTGTGATAGGGTCTATAGGGTTGTGGATACCTTTTATATTAGCATCACATCCTTTTCCACTATAGCCAAGTTGTTTCATAATCTCATACCCTTTTCCGTATAGCTTTTTCATTGCTTTTGGATAGGGTGGTGATTGATGATAAACATTGTCAAAGGTGGTTGTGTAATTTGCTTTGTTGTCTAAAGTGGTTGAAGTTGATGCTTTCGAAGGGTCATTTTCTTTTTCATTTCCCTCATTTGAATCTTTGTGTATGATCTTCTACTCGCCCATGAATTAAGGTTCAAATTCCAAACAACCCCAATCATCTTCTAATAGCTTTGTAACTTGTTCAAGATGTTGTTTGTCTGTTTGTTGAATGGGTTCCACTTGTGTGGTTGATGTTGATGTGTTCAAGGGATTTTCTTTATTTTTCTCAAGTTGTAAGACACTATAAGGCTCAAGATCAACATCAAGTGTGTGGACTATGTTGTTGTAGATCTATTGCATTTTATGATAAAGAGTAGAAGGTACCCCATTCATTGCATGAATCCATGGTCTGCCTAAGATAAGATTACATGAAATTTTATGAGGCATAGCATGGATTGGTGTGTTCAATGTGGCCACTCCAATTGTAAGAGGTATAATGATTACCTTGAGCAGTTTCTTTTCGAAATTGTTAAATCCCTTAATAGATAAAGAATCAGGTTGAATTTTCAATTGATCAATGTCAAGCCTATCTAGAAGGCTCACACTACACACATTAAGGGAAAAACCAGTATCTACAAGAGTTCGCTTTATCCCTTTATTTTTGTATTGTGCTATGATCATGATTTTTTTTTTTTTTTTCACATCCAAAGAGGGGAGTTCACTTTGGTGGAAAAAAATATCATTTTTTATTCCTTGAATGATGGCTGCTATGTCATTTGGTTGTGCATTAGAAGAGACAAGAACTTGTTGTAAGGCTTTTTGAATCATGTTGTGATAGTGAAGGGAGGCTTGGATAAGGTCCCATAATGATATCTTAGCAAGAGTATTCTTAATTTGATCGACAAGATCATACTCGTTTCAACTTGGCAAGAAAGGGTTAGGTAAGATAGGATTGGGCAAAGGTAAGGGTGTCAGGGTTAGTTGTGGTGGTTGCAAATTGTTTCAAGTTTTATACATATGAGCTATTGTATTATGACTCATTTGTTGCAAAAAATTATTCTTAGGAGGGTAAAGGATGAATTTAGGTTTAGTTTAAGTTTTTTGTTTGTGTAAAGGTGGGTAGAGAATTAGAGCATTCTTAGGATGTCTCACATGGTATGTATGAGGTCCATTGATCCAGGGGGATCTAATGGACACTTGTGCATTCATAACCTCAGTGGACTTGGTTTGATGTATCTCTAATAAAAGGTAATTGAGGATCACCTTTTTATTGAAGGAAGACACATTATTATTGTTTCCTTTTTCTAGCACCATGATATTCTCCCTAGAAGGAGAGTTTTTAGAAGAACTAAAAATCAAATGTCCTTGACATTAATGGATTGGTTCTTCTAAAATGACTTCATCTTAAGTAAGGGAATGATGAATGGTTGAATTATCTTTCTCAATAAGGTTTTTTCTTAGGGGAAAGGGGACAATTAATATTCTCATGACTCTCATTGGTTGTGTTTTCTAACATCAAAGAATCTTCCTTACAACTAGGGGAGATACTAGGAGAAGAACAAGTATGATTATCATGATCATTAAAAATTGCATTCCTTTGTTCCCTAATGTCTTCCAAAATAGGATAGGTAGGGGAAGGATCATAAAGAGGGTTGTTGTAGACCAACAAATCCTCATCATTTTATAGTCTTATCTTCCTCGAAATTATTCTCACAATCCAAAGAATGGAAATTAGGTAAGGTGACGTTTATGAAGGTGTCTATGATTTCATTCTCTTGTGATAAAATATCTTCCCAAAAGGAAGGAAAATGAAGATCCTCATGATTCCCCAATGATTGTATCTTCTTTCACCAAGATACCTTCATCACTAAAAAGGAGAGGTATTGGGAGGCCACACCCTGCTATCATCATGAGTATCTATGTTTTCATTTTCACTCTCGTGTCTCTTACTATAAGTAGGGAATGCATTGAATGATTGACTAACATGCTTATGTGCTAACTTGTTCTTTGCAAATTTGGAGAAGATTAAAAGTAACATTTGGAAAAAGTAAACTAGGAAAAATTGAAATGCAATGTAAGAATGTAAAAGGAAATGCAATTTTTAGTTTTCAAGCAAGATAATTTTCTGATTACACAATGCAATTATCTGAAAATGAAATGATGTGAGTGCAAAATTGGAAATTAAAATGAGCTAATTTAAGATAAGTCTAATGAAATGCATGTTACAGAAACTCAACCAACTGATATAGCTAGGTAATGGCACTAGATAGAAGATTAAAAATAGGGTTTTTCAATTTTCTAAAAGGTAGTTTCAGGGGTGAAAAGGGATTGATTCGCCGAAGGTGGCGAATGAGTCCTAGTGGGGATTTTTTTCAGAATTTTCAGATCTGTCTGATGGATTTTGATGTTTTCTATGTTGTAAGATAGAGACCTAAGATGAAAATGCAAAATTTCAAAAAAAATTAATGATTTTAGATGATAAAAATGCAACCTAAATGCATTTTTCATGAATGCAAAATTCGAAACCTAGCATGCAAATTAATCCATGAAAACCCTAATGCAAGGTCAATGCTAAGCTAGATCTATGATGAAGGACTCCAAATTAGAAAATAAAAGTATTCTAAAGGTGGGTTCACCAAAATGAACCATAAATTTTTGGGGGCTATGGCTCTCTTACACTTTTAGGGTTTTTCACCTAAAAGGAGAGAGATAGGCCAAAAACCTAGGTGGCTCACTCAAACTAATGCAAGTATAATGGAAATATGAATGAAATGTGCCTAGATGAGATAAACTAAATGAAAATAACTGATAAAAGCTATTGATCATTAAGTGAAAACTATTGAATTGCAAATTTTTGGAAAACACGTGATATGGAAAACACTTAGAAATGAAAGCAAATTGTAACAAAATTTGATGAAACTGGAAGTGTGCACTTGAGAACTTGATGTAGACTAGAAATGACATATGGAATGCTACTGATATTAAAAATTTGGCCTACAAGGACTCATTCGTCATTTTGGGTGAATTAGTGGGTAGGTGCATGGAGATGGGTAGCTAATTTGTGGCCACTTTTAAAAAAGAGTTTTGAAAAGTGATAACATAAGTGCATTATAATGCACTCACATTATGGCTTGGTGTGCTGAGCTTGATGCTCAACCAAAAAGAGCCCATAATGTGAGTGTGTTATAATGCGCTCGTGTTATGACATGTTAAAAAAGAAAAGAAAAGTGAAACACATTCATTATTCATTTCGTCCGTGTTTTTTCTTTTTCACATGGCCAAAACCCCCATTTTTTGCACTCGTGTTCTAGGAGGAGGTATTTTGTAAAAATCTTCATTACCAATTTCTATTTCATTGCAAGGATGGTGCCATGACAAAGAGGCAGTGTGAGAGGTAAGGATTGTTTTCTTTTTGTTTTGAATTTTTTGTTTTAGGTTGTATTTAATATTTATTTTTTTGAATTTGTAGGACATGCAAATCAACCTGCAAACATTCAAAATCCTCAACAAGTAGAGCAACCAAATCCTCAACAACAAAATAAACCACAACAAAAACCTTCTCCACCAATCACTCAACAAAATTTAATGAGTAAAATTGTGAACAACAAAAAAAAAATTGAGGATTTAATCGCAGAGGTTGAGTGGATCCAAATGGTTCAACTACAAAAAGAATGACCCTAGCAAGCTCCATTGAAAGATATGTTAAAAATGGTATTTCGAAATATCAAAAAATAACTAGATGGTACATGGGAGGTAGGTATTAGGGATTGCCATGTGGATATACTATCATATAAAGATGTAAAATATTTAAAAATTACAAAAGGTGATTTGTGCCCATTATTCACTGACCCATAGTCAAATGTAAATCTTACCCTCAATGCAAAGAGGTTTCCTATTCATTGGTGCCACCACCAATAGATTAGAAACTTTTTTTGGGATAGGTTTTTATGATAGGTGGTACTTGGTTTTTGATTACCCACCATGCAACAATTGTGAAGTCTTGTAGTATTTCCTTAGGAAACTATACGTTGAGTTCATCTTGAACAAAATCCCAAATTATTTTGATAGAGGGACATCTAGAGGGAGAGAGAGGTGGGGGTTGGCTCGGGAAAAGGTTGAGAATCCTTGAGATATTTATTATATACCTTCCATCGTGAGAAGTGTTAGCGTAGAGACATTGTAGATGATCAACACACTTTGACCTAGAGTGTCATCGGCATACTAGCCTATTCCTGATGCCATCTGAGGAGTCTTCCAGTGAGTGACGCCGAACCCATGTGTGTCATTATTGTGGGGTAACTTGTTCATATGACCCCACTGACACTTAGGAGGTTACTACACAGGATTCGTCTGTAGCTATGGAGATGGAGAGGGCAGCTGGCATTTTTCATGAGGCGTATGGCATTGATAATTAGGTAAAAGTTAGCATGTTCATTGAATGTAATTTATTAAATTTCAATTTTGAAATGCAAGATTAACTAATTTAGTTTTATGATTTTAATAGAATTGTATGGTCACAGTGTTGAGACTGGATACACTAGCCCTACACATACTTATTTTTGCAGTACACCTATTGGTAGGGTATGTAACTAGTAAACAATTATAAACTTATTACATGTTAATAGCATTGTTTTATGAATGGTATTTTAATATGTGGTTTTGGATGTTGAATAGGCTAATATTGGAGGTTTTGAGGAACACCTCCTAGTGCTAGTGTGGATTTACTCAAACCCATGCATGTGTAATAGAATAAAAGATCTTAACTAATGAATTGTACTTAATAGATTTGTGTAGTTTATATTCTCATATTGTTGATTATGCTGTATTACACATCATTCAAACTCAAAGCATTACTCACATTCCATAACTAATAACTAGATGTTGATAGATGACAAAAATTTCAACTACAATAGAGTTGTTTAGAAAGTCAACATAAGCAAAGGATGCACTACTTCACATACATAAGCAATAAGTCTAGGAGCAGCTCCAATTGCATTTCCCATTTTCATGGCATTCCATGAGACCAATTCTTTACTACTAGAAATATTTTCAAATAGTTCACTACCTTGTCTATGCTATGGATGCTTGGAAGGAATATATGAAAGAATAATAGTAAGCAATAGAATAGACAAGGCAATGAGTTTTTTGAAAAAATGCCTCAAAGAAATGCAGTCTCATGGTGATTTCCATCACCATGAGACAATTTCTTTTAGGTTATTTTTCAAATAGCTCACCACCTTTTCTATGCTACCACATTTTCCATACATATCTACCAAATCATTTTATCAAACAGTTCATTTACTCACTGCTATAGATAAAAGCTTAAAAAGGTGCTTTCCAAAAATCCAATGCAATGCGGGGTAGTAAAATAACTTAACTTCATCATTCAAAAGGATTCAATCTACTTTGCAACTCAAAAACTCAATTCTTCCTTTGTTTTCAAACTTTTACCTAGTCTTCCTACTAGGTCAGGCAACCCACTTTTCCTATCAAAACTTTCAATTTTCTCAAAAAACCTTGTCAATAAATCCCCAAATCAAGCACCCATCATGTCCTACTTTCACATATCAAAAACTCAATACCAACTCCTTTGGATCATTGATTCCAAACCTGGCTTTGAATGTTGAATTAGGCCTCTTTTTCAAAGAGACATCTCTCCAAACACACAACCAAACCTTGAACCCACTAAAAATTCAAAATAAATCCAACAAAACCTTAGATTATTCAACTTTTAGGTCTCCACTCACTCATTTAGACCCTTTTCATAAAACCCTCACTTTCTTTACAATCAACTAGGGATTATTGAAACTCTTGATCCTTGACCTCTCACAAGCTTAAAAGCACCTCAATCATGCTTTTTTATTTCTGCACATGCTCATTTTATACTTCTCTTATGCTGGCCTCAAGTCTTTATGACACTTCCTTCATGAACCTCTCACTTTTGACTTATTTTCACCCTTTCTAACTAGGGCTTCATACTCTCTTTCTCACAACTAACCAATCCTAGCCTCTCAGGTTTACATAAATTTTCTAAACACATATAATTACATATATCTCATGAGATTCCATTAGGTTCTCTATCCCTTTCTTCAACTGACTCACTCTAGCCTTGCTCAAAGGAACTAAAACTAGTTTTTACAATAGGGCAGTGTTGAGAAACTCACCAAATATCCTTCCCAAACCTAATATCTATCTTCCACACATACTCCCACATTATTCAGGTCCATTCCCCCAAGAAAAAATGGGTACAAAAAGGTGGAATGAGCTTTCAAGTCATTTAAGCAATCAAACCACTAAACCCCTATTTTTTGACCGCCTAGAGTAATCAAGCCACTAAAAGCTTGAAACTCAATATCAAATGCTCAAATTATTTTTAAATTGATGCAAAAACCTAAATATTTCAATTCACCACATGATAGATTCCCTACCACTTGTACAAAACTGTACATTGTAAAATAATGGAGGAAAGCATAGAAAAATAGCAGTATAACAATGATATTTTATTAGTTTTCTCCTTCAATCTCTCCAACAATAACTTACATAGATGGATCATATCCTTTTTAAACATTTCCCAACCTTTCCAAATTCCTACAATGACTCATTAACATCTACAACTACTTTGACCCTTGGCATTCCATGCCTTTACACCTTTTTTGCATTTTTACAACATTTGAAATTGACAACTTTGTTAATATTTTACAATTTTGCACTTTATACCTAAATTAACTAACTAAGACTATGACAACCTCTAAAATGGCTATTTAAGCCTTATTACATCATCAAAACACTTAACCAATTAAAACTCCTAAATTTTCCTCATGGAGGCATGTGCTTGTAAAGGTGCACCTGCACGACAAACTATGGATGGTTGGAAAAAATCTATCAAATTATAATAGTAAGCAATAGCATAGACAAGGTAGTTAGTATTTTGAAAAAAATTCCTCAAATAAATGTGGTGTCATGGTAATGGAATGGTCTCACGGTGATGGAATGCCATTCCATTACCATGACACCACATTTCTTTGAGGCATTTCTTCAAACAACTCACCACCTTTTCCATGATACCACATTTTCCATACATGTGCACCAAAGCATTTTATGAAACTACTCACTTCCTTGCTGCTATGGCTAAAATCCTAAAATAAGTGCTTTCCAACAAACTATGGATGCTTGGAAAAATTTCTATCAAAGCATAATAGTAGTATGATACTATAGAGAAGACATCGAACTGCCTGTGTTTCTGAAGAAATGCGAATTTTATGGTGATGGAATGCCATGACGTGCATTTGTTTGTAATGGCATCTCCATCACCACGTAGACCCCATTTCTTTGAGGAATTTTTTCAAATAGTTCATCATTTATGCCATCACAGTTATCGTACATGTCTACAAAAGCATTTGATCAAATGGTTCACTAGCTTGCTACTATGGGTAAAAGCCTAAAAACATGTCCTTTAAAACAAGATATGGATAGAGCAAATAATAAGAATGATAGTTAGAAATATATAGTTTAATAAGTACTCAAAATTTTGTTCATTATCCCATACATTATAAGTCATGATGTGGATCACTATTGTACTTTTTGTAATTGAATAATTTGTTGTTTTATTTTTTGTAGATGGAAGCTGGAAATACCTCATCGCGATTAGTGAAATGGAGATCGGTGTTTCATCTACTATACAATCCTCGATGGCTTTGAAAGGGGAGGTATGAGGCAAATTACTAAATTTCAATTTACATTCGTTGTTATAGATGTTAGTTAGTGAAAAAGAAAACCATTATTGATTTGTAGTTTAATTTTTGTTTGGATGGTTTATACAGGGCTTCAACATGCCTTAGCCTGGGCGTGTGAATATTTCCCTCATGGAGAGAGATCATTAGATGGTGGTAAGTGATCATTTTTTTAAATATATCATTTTTAAAAATATAATTTCTATATATTATTGTCTTTACTTCTTATTGTAAAAGATAAACTTACCAAGAACTAAACACTAGGAGGAGTAACAGAGCACTCCTTGAGTGCAGAAATTAGTGATGCATGTATCACCATCCAATCAAAGCAAATGTGAGTTAGTTTATTTTGAGAGCATGGAGAGCAATGATTTTTGAATGTAGAGCCCTTTATTGTATGCCTACATGGAAATTTTGTACATATTTTGTATTGGATATATTTGAAATTGTATGCCTATATGGCATTCTCGTAAGCCTATATGGCTATTTTGTACCTATATTTTATACTTATATCGACATATATTGATGTATGCCTACATGGATATTTGGTTAATACAAATCTTTTTTATCTATGGTGTCCATATTTGCATTATAAATTCATGGTTCAATGGATATGAGTTATGTGTATTCAAGTGTATACTTTACAACTTATGTGTGTTCTAATGTATACTTTGTGACTTACGTGTTTTCATGTGTATACCTTGTATTCGTGCATATACTTTTTATTAATTTTTGTATATTATGTATTCGTGTGTATACTTCAAGGCTTACATATTTTTGAGTACTTGTGCTTCCCTTATTCACATGTACATGCTTGACTTATTCCTGTGTATACTTATTAATTAGTTAGCCCTAGCATTGATCATTGTTCTCCTTCATGGTTTGTCTTGAATATTAATTGATTGATGCTAAACAACTTTATCTTAAAGAAAAAAACACATTTTCAATTGGTATTCCATGAAATGATTCATAAAAATATTTCCAATATATTTAATCCTTTGATTGAACAACTCACTACAAAGGACATAATCTCACAACACTTACAAAACATAATATTCAAAGTAGATGAAGTAGTTAACTTCTTTAAATACATTATCATACAAACATTTATCTTGAATAGTCTTTAAAAATTTGCATAACATAACTCATCATGCAAAATGAATTGTTATGTTCTTTGATAAGTGTCTAATTTTTGCAATATTATTTCTGCATACTAATTGACTCCGAGAAAGTAATTCTATAATTTATAATAAAAATAAGAAATGGACTCCGCTATTCTAGACCCCCAAATAGGTGTATTTAACAAAGCAACACCCTCTCAATCACTCTTCCAATTGAAAAAGACCATTGGGCAGTATTTACCAGTCTGTAAATCCACAATTTTTAGGGAGTGATTGGGCCTCTAACCCCACTATCCTCTAAACCCTACTTTTTATCAAATTTCACTAGGTTTATTGAAACTCCATATCCGTGATGCCATACAACCGCAAACCTCTTCCAACACTCTTCATTTTTCCTGCACAAACTTAATTGACCAAAAAAATATGCTCCCCCCTAACCTTACCCACTTTTACTCCCTCAAACCTCTCTTTTTCATTCAAAACCCCTCTTTTCCTAACTAGGGAATCATGCCATAACATACTTTTGACCTCCCTTGTCCTTGTAGACCATTTGAACACATCAAAATCTACAACCTCATCCTATTTCCAACCTTTTCTAACTTATTCTCAAGCAATTTCTTCTTTTCACCTCGTCTAGCTTTGCTTTTAATGCCTAAGTTCTAAATGTTCAACAGGGGCAACATTAGTAATCTCTTTCAATGCCTTTACCAATGCTATTTTCTTATTCGTACTCCTTATCATACTTACATAATTGACTCAAATGACCCCACACTATCTCAAAACTAAAAGCAAGATTACAAAATGGCCTATCATGACCTTATTTGATATTATAATGACTAAAACCATTGAACTCGACCATCTTCATCAAATGGAGGAACAAGGTGCTCTACACCAATGATCATATGTTTGTTGTGTGGAATACTTGGACATCTCAACCGTCGTGTGTATATTTCTCTTTTCGATTGTTTTGCATGCTATCATAAGGGATCAAGGCGGTTGAATGTAGCTCAGAGAAATTTTGTGTGTTTGGGTATGAAAGAGGACCATGTCTAATGTAATCCAACCTATCAGGATGCATTGGAGCATTTTTTTTTATCACATGAATTGCAAAATGAAAGTTGCACCACTTTGCAA
>VDFB02112147.1:0-22553 GCA_007258455.2 Sequoia sempervirens | reverse complement strand
CATGTATACTTTTAATGTACATGTGTATCAATGTAAGAATAACTATTGAAACAAAACAAATGCTCAAATATTCAATCATGATAACTCAATCAAAACACTCATAGAACAAGACCATAACCCAATACAGATCATTCACAAACCCTTACAGAAGGTCACTTACCATTTCCCAAACTATCTTAATCAACTAGACCAACTAGGAAGTGAGTGTGTGTATGCTCAATTAGGTTCATTAGGGTTACTAGACCAAGCTCCTCTCTAAGTGATACTCCCCCTTTTGTACCGGCCTTGACTCCTTCCTGCATCCAACTTAGTGCATCACAAAGGTAGTTACCCGTTCATGTGAAATTCATTTGCATCAATAAAGAAAGTATTCACATTGTTATACATATTCATTCATCACATTTTCCATTAGTATAAAACATAATCATTCCTTCAAAAGCAGTAACATCTTAATGCATATTTCAGTATTTCATTCACCTATTAAACATATTAAGGTCACAATTTAAATTTATCATAAAACTTAGATTTATATCCCCTAAGAAGATTCTTAGAAGGTTTTGAAAGACTTACATTATCCTTGATAATACTCCAACACACTTTCTAGTCATTGGGGCGATTATGAGAGTAGACATTAGAATCGGAGAATAAAATATTATAATGCTTATTCCTCAATGAGAATCTAATACAACTATCATGCATGTAGATATATGCTATACAAATAAATTAGGGAGAGACCACCCAAAAGTATATCCCTAAAACCCCTAGAAGAAAAAAGCTAATCATACACACATGGTCAAATTTCTACCATATTAAGAAATATTTTATTTAACTTTTATTTCTGGACAGGAAAAATATCATTTTTTATTTTCTCAAGAGACTTCTAAAATATATTTTTCCTGTTTTATCTCCAAGACATCAAGTATTTCCCCAAGAAGTCCAAAGTAGCCTATTTTCTTGTCATCAGAGTACCTTAGCAACTTTAATTTAATCTCCTATTTTGTACTTTTAATTTCTTCAGGCTTGAGATGGAGATAATGAAATGTGTAATCTTGGTTTCTTTCTACACCTGAAGGGCATGTTTGTTTTCTTTAATTGAGAAACAGATATATATTGATGTATATATTCCACTTGTTATGGTTTTATCTTAGATATACTCTTCTTCAATCTCATTTACTTCTTCTTCTTCATTTGTATTTTATTCAATGATCAATCTTTAAAGCAAAAAAATGATTTGAAAGTGGCTACTCTTTACTAGGTTTTCCTTATTTATACATACCTTTAATTTTTGTGTTTCACTTATTGGAACCCTTCACCTGAAGCCTCTATTGTTTTTATTTCCCTTCTCAAATTAACCATGTTCATGGAATTTTTTTTCTTGAATCGAATGTATTTGATAATCCAGTTTTTGGATGAAGATAACATCGTTGAATTTTAGATTTATGGATTCTTTTAAGACTCATCCAACCAAAAATTCACATCAATGTGAGCCACTACGCCAGCTTTTTCTTTTTGAAGATTCTATCTTAGGTTTCAAAATATCCATTCTTTATTCCTATAGCTTTGAAAGCCTCCTAGTGCCAAAATGAATAGGAGGAAGGGGTAGTAAAACCCTAAAACAAGTACTTGGGAAGGAATCTCTTATAAGAAATTAAAATTGGGATTTTGGTTTAAATATATACTACAATGTCCCAAAACCAAGGGGTCCACTTCCCCAAAAAATTAAATCTTTTGCATCCTTTCTCTTAAAAAAAAATATTATAATAAAAAACCTACATCCATATGATAATTTCCACCCTTATAGATATGTTGAGGTGCCATTATTTATCCACCCATTTCTCTAGATGCACCAAGGAGGGCCATGCACACATACATTTTCCTTTGATATGATGTTGGAAATAACCTCTTTGAAAGATCATGTGAGAACCATACATATGCTTACATGAACAAAAAGAAACTATTCAAACTTATATGTTTACTTTCTGATGATCTTCACTCTCCTCTACTCTATTCTATCCTAACTATTAAATTATTATATTGATTTTATTTTTAATTTTATTTATTGATCTTATATATTTTAGAATTTATTTTATTCTTATAATAATATATCATCTAAATTTAATATTAAGAAATAATATCTTAATTATTTTAAATAATTTTAAGTATAAAAAAATAATATTTAGAACGATTTAAATTTAGATTTAAACAATATTTTCAAAAAGCCATGTCCACATATATAATTATAACATATGAATGGTTTAAAATAAAAAAAATAATATTAAAATATAATTTGATAAAATTTAAATTATTTATCTTATTGGTTAGATAAATGTATTGAACAAGAAAAGGATTATGTTTAGTATATTTAAAATAGTTATTATAAGAGAGCTGATGAGAATAAATAATTGTCAGGTTACTAAATGATAAAAAAAAGTAGTTAAATGATTTTTGTTCTATTGATAAAATTAAATGATTTATAAATAACCAACCAATCTATAAGTAAAGTTGAATGACTTATTAAAAAAAATTCAATATTTCAATTTACAACATTATTATTTATTGAATAATGTTGTTTAAAAAATGAATTAAAAAAAATATTTTAGTTTTATAATGTTGAAATAAGAATATTGTAGATTATTTTAAAAATAACAATATAAAATTATATGTTTTGGTTTTAATCTTTGATTTTGTTGTTTTATATTTGATGAGATGCTAAAGCCAGCATAGATATGTTAAATATAATTAATTTGAAGTTATTTCATTTACTCTCTAAAAATATTTTATTTTATTTATAAACATAATTTTTATCTCTGTTTATTTAAAAATATTATGTGTAAATAAATAAGATATATATCTTTTTGCAACACATCCATATACCATTACAACTTTCCACCTTTACTACCATTGAATAACACTTGTGAAGGTTAACATTAATAATATACAGTTACATTTGATGTATTAAATTTTAATGGTTTGTATTTAATGTATTATATTTAATATGAGCCATCACCGTAGAGTATATTGATTAGGTTGGAGGTAAAACGACTTTGAAAATTCACCACCAGCAATGGTGGTGTATTATATTTAATATGAGCCATCAACCCTAGAGTATATTGATTAGGTTGGAGGTAAAAGGCATATGGCAAATATACGGTCAGAAATGGCGGTGAATTGGTTGGTCGCGGAATTTTCCCCAGGCATACATATTTATAAACCCATGTCCCTGCTAAATTAACAATGTACGGTTGTATTTAATGTATTATATTTAATATGAGCAGCTTTTCTCGAAATCATGCCAATCAATACCATAGAGTAGGTTGGAAGTAAAACAAGATAACAGATCTTTTGCTGAGCTGTGAAGACCCTAGGCATGCATTATTTATAAACCCATGTCCTCCTCAAACATTCAATCTGCCTGTCTCATCCAGATTGACAACCATTATCAATCTTGACTTGTATTTTTCCTCTTTCATCATGAAGTGTCTACAAAGCTGGCTGTAATAGTTATTACAGTGATGGCATTTGGCAATGACAATCTCAAACGCAGAGGAAGATGTAGTAAAGGCAGTGACACCAAGGAAAAGTAGCATGTTTCTTGAAGAGATAATAATGGGCACAGAGGAAGGAGCATGACATGCAGGCCTCACCTTCATATTCTGCTATGACAAGAATGATGTTTTGGCTCTCTCTCAAATCTCGCTGCTGTGACTTCCGGTGTACCAATGTATTGACAGATCGTAACAACTGTGGGAGATGCAGAAATGTTTGCTCCTTCGGTTTCCAATGCTGCAATGGTCGGTGCATCAATGTGGCGTTCCATAAAAACCACTGTGGCCGCTGCAATGTGCGGTGCGAAAAAGGCCAGAGATGTGTCTTTGGAATGTGTTCTTATGCCTAAATCTTGCTCAATGTGTTCGTACACCTAATGCGAACTAAACCTTTTTTATTTTTTCTGTTTTGACAGGCTCAATTTCTTGCATATCTTTTTCCTCGTATTGTCAGGGTGGCCAGTCTCTTCCTTAGTAAGCCTTTGGTTCTTTTTGTTTTCTCCATAAAACTCTGAGTTCTTTGTTATATTGTTATGTGGGTGATAAATCAACTGCAGTTTCAGGGATTGATATGGTTTGTTATGTTCTCTGGTGAGAGCGATCATGAATCCCAAAGTTTGTTTGATCCTACTGCCTGTAAATATCTATGAGATCGTATTGATGAATAAAACAAAATTTCCACCTTTTGGAAATTATGCGTATCTTATGCTGTGAAATTTTTATGAGATCATTTAATAAAATATTAATGTTATAACTTGTTTGAGAATAATCGAGGATTTTGAAACTTTTACAGTATATATAGGTAGAATTTCTTTTAAAGGCACTACTCAGCCTTCAAGCAAGCTTGAATACATTTATAAAACAGACCTACCAGTTTATATTTCTTTGTTGGGTAAAATGAACAAGTTGTGTTATGTTGATCTTATGCTCTTAATCATTGGGAATAATTCATGCATGGAAATTCAATCAGCCATGAAACATTAGCTGCCAAAAATTCATGCAATTAACTGCGGAATTGTTACAGAATTTGCTTATGCCTACAATTGAAATAGTGCAATTGAATTTGTCACTATAATCCTTTATCCCGATAAAATGTAAAAAGGTTTTTCTTTTCATTTTCCTTTGATAATTAGGACAACAACAATAAGGATTTTCCTTTTATCTTTAGTTTGAGTCGATGTGTGATAGATCTCTTTGTTTTAGCTATAACTATTTGAATGATTTAGAGGGCAATATATGGCTTGTCAAAGATTTAAATGGATTTGGACACCTAAAATTAAATACATAAAAATAATGTCTACCATCATTACAGTAAATTTTAATTGATTTTATTAATTATATTTATTTTCATCTTACAATTAATTTGAATAAATTAAATTTATATTATTAGTTGTTTAAATTAAATATGTTTCTATCTATTATTAAATTAAATAAGTTTTTTTTTTTAATCTATTTAAGTTAAATAAATTGAATTCAAATAAAATTATCCTTCCAAAATCTAAATAAGTAGGTTCACATCATTCATTTATGATAATTAAAATAAATTAAAAAAGATCTTTTGTATTGGGAAAGGTGTCATACACCTTGTAAAATTATAATATTAGAAGTATTTCTTTAATTGTTTACATCTAATTCAAGTAGGGTAGATTATCAATTGTAATTTACAATTTAATAATTTATAATTATATCTTAATTGTCATACAAGTTGTTAAATACAACCATGATAACTTAAAATTTATGTAACTTGGGTTGTTGAAATAGAAACAACATGATGAGAGAGTAAAGTGTGGATTTGGAGAAGATCAAGAAGGATCACCAAAAAGTAGATAAAATCACAAGTGGAGACTTTAGTTGAAATAACTTTCTAATTTAGCTCTTCTTGATTTGGGTGCTATCATTTATGAATGAATAATAATGTACCTCAATTAGCCAGTGGTTTCCAACACATAAATTTTACAATTAACAATTAATGATATATGATTTTTCTCATGTTTATTTAGTAAATATTTGAGTTGAAGGAAAATGGAAGTTATTTTGGACATTGTAGTAGTAACCAAGTGCTACAAGAATTTAAAGAGAGAAGTTGTATTGGTTTAAATAATTTGAAAGATTATACAACATTGAATCTCTTAGGTGTGAAGATTTTTTGGGAAGAGTTTCTACACATATATCTTGTGTTATGATTTACATCTCTTTTGTGAGTATTTATATTTTAAACTTATGATTCATCATTATTTATGTACTTGAATTCTCAATGATTTCATAACAATTTTATTATAAATTTATATCTTATTTGTACATTTGGTATAAGAGCTACAAGATTGATTAGAGACAGGGGCTCTTCTTTGAGTGTGTTTGTACTTTTTTCTACACTAAGACTTTTTTGTGGTTGCCCACAATTTCAAGTTCAAGGTGATAAGAGATCATTGCTAGTTCATCTTAGTCCAAGATTAAATTTTTTAATAGTATATGTCACACCACAATTTTGGACTAATTTATTTATGCTATTTTTAACTAATTATAAGTTAAATACTTTTCTATGTATTTTAAATTATATTATTGTGATTTAGCATAATTATGCTAAGATAATTCTATTTTATTTATAATACATGCATATAAAGAGTATCATATTTTATAATGACTAAAAAAATAGATGTGATTTCTTATCTTCATGATTATTGTTTATTGAAGTGTTCACATTATGTTATAGATGTTATGATAATCAAGACTAATTTGTTGGTTAATTGAGGTGGATGTAAGAAAAATAATTCCCCCTCTTGAATGAGGATGGAGAGTATCACTAAAGAGAGGTAAGAAGATAAGGGAGAATGGCAATACATCATAACTTTGGGAACCCATACACACACATACCATATTTGTTTCTTGTTGCATGTGTTATTGGATACTTTCTTATGTCATAAGTATGATAGTACATTACATTGTAACATCATCATTGATATGTCATTAAGTTTTTTTGTTGTTGAATCCTTTCTTTGTATTTTCTTCTTCTCGATATTTTTATTCAATTTGATTATGTCTCCTTTGCAAGAAGAGTGCATAATTATTAGTTTTACAAAAAATGTTATGAAAATACACATAAATAGATACACATATACAACCATAATATTATAAAAATTGTACATATACATACATATACATACATATACATACACATATATAATTATATTGTTATAAATTATTTTATTTCATTAAAATCAAATTTCAAACTTGGCGAGCTTGAGAAAGCTCCATGTAATGGAGTTGAATTTATTGAATGAATTAATTGAAGAGTATTGTGTAGTTAATATGAGATGTACTCCAACTAAATACTAAGGAGACACCACTTTATTTGGTGGATAGAGTGGGAAGTAGTTTTGTGAAGAAAGAGAAAGAGAAAATGTAAGGGGTTTTACTACTAAAAAAAGGAGAAAATGGTATGAAAAAGATAGTAGAGTATGGAGAGAAGGGAGGAAAAAGGAGGAGGTCACGACTTTGCAACTCTATAGAGGAATTAAGTTAATCATTAAGCATGTTCTTCAGTATTTTAAAGTTTAAAATAGAGTATTTCCTTTTCTACTATCCTCCATAATTCATAAAGGATCAATTCACTTTATAGAGTCAATATACATTCTAAGAAGGGTTTTATCAATGTTTTTCAATATATGAAAAATGAGTTAAAGCTAGTTTTTTTAGAATCATATTTGACTTGGGGTTGATCAATTCACTTTATAGAGTCAATATATTTGAATGTATGTTTTGTGAAGTTCTAAGAAGGGTTTTATCAATGTTTTTCAATATATGAAAAATGAGTTAAAGCTAGTTTTTTTAGAATCATACTCGACTAGGGGTTTTGGGGATGTTTTTTGTGATAAGTTTAAGATCATAAAAGGTTCACATTTTGCTTATAAGTATTGTGAGAATTTATGATCTTGTGTAGTTTATAAGTGGTTAATTTCTATAATATAAAAGAGACCATTTTTGTCTATGCTTAAAAAAAATTATGGAATGTTTTATAAATCATTATGGGTATGTATTTTTATTATTATCTAGTTATTCATTTAGTAAAATACCACATTCAATCTTGTAAATATTATTCATTTTAAAAAATATCATGAGAACATATATCTATTAGTTGAATCCATGAGGGTTTGTATTGTGTTTAAATTTGATACAAATATATCTACTATTTGATCATATACGGGTTGACACTTTATATGGAAATAAAAGTGTGGATATATCTATGCAACCATAGATAGGTTGATACTTATAAAGAACAATGGTTTGAGTGTTCTTGTTATACTAGTTTGACTGCATAAGACCCACTATATATCTATATTAAAGGTAGGAAATGATTGATATGTGTGTAATAAAATACCAATATATATATATATATATATATATATATATATATATATTTGATTATTAGAAAAAAAAGGTTTTGAAGGGCCCTCAAAAACCTTTACAAAAAGAGAAGATTGCTTGAAAGATATAGCATTAGGAAGCGACCCCAAAAACCAAAGGAGATAAAACTACAAATAGGAAATTAGCAAACAAGAAGCAAGAAAAAAACAAACAAGAAGCAAACCAAAACAAAACAACAACTACAAACCTAAATCCTAATCCTCATTCACTTCATGTATTAGAATCCCTACACCTTTCTTAGTTTTGCTTGTAGTCCTAAAACAAGGGCTGACATCAGTCCCTTTATCTTGTTTCCCCATCAAGGTGTCATCCTCCACCTCATGCACTTCTTTTTCTATAATAAGAGGCTTACCTGTCCATTTTTGAGCTTTCTCATTCAAAATCACCAACCCCTCTGCACTATTAAGGAGTGAATCATGACTAAAATTAACAAGAGTGGAGAGGTCCTCTTGAATTTTTAATTTTTTTTTACTCAAGAGCGACAATTTTGGGATCAGTCCCACTATATATAGTTTTTGTTAAACATTACTATATATAATTATATATATTATATGTGTATGTGTATATTAGTAATATACATATATAAATATATAAATATTTATATAAATTATCATTAATTACAATTGTTGCTTGATGTAGGAGTATCCGAGTCCACGCGCAATCTTGCATCATCCAAAAAAAGCAAACGTTTTGAAGTTTTGGTAAGATTTCATAGAATTCTTTCTTGCAGGAAAAATTTATACTGTATTCTGAATTTGATGGTGAAGTTTTGAAATCAAAGCATTAATAGTTTAGGAGATTTAACCATTTTGAGACTTCAATTGACAATTTGACGAAATGTTAAAATTTTGAAATCCATGATGTTTGGAGCAAAATGGTTTGGAAAAAAGTTTTGTGATATCAAATTACACACCTATGCAAGTTTTCATAAGTTTTTTAACTTTTGGGATAAGGTTGTCACAAAACTCAGTTTTAGTTGATGAATGAATCATGTGGATTAATGTTGTAATATATTTGTTTCTTTTGCATTCTGTGCATACGTGGAGGATGTACTTTTGATTTCAATTCAAACGATGCAATGGTGGAAAAAAATATAATTCTTTGCAAAATATGATCAATATTTCCGCAAATACTAAAGGAATGTGAAGCATTTGAAAGGAATTAAAAGATAGGGTCGATTCAAATGTGGACATTTCACCTTCCTTTAGAATACAAGAACATTATTTAAAGTTTGGCTTAAAGCAATGAAAGGCGGGTGGTAATAAAAAGAACCAGGCAGAAGGAGGGCACGATTAGGAGTGTGGGAGGTTGTGTGGGCAGAGTTATGCCATGCTAGGAATAAAATTCCTATATAGCCAGATCAGAGAAGAGGGGGCGCCGTGTTTAAACCTCGCATTGATAAACATTCACATTCCCTTTGAAAAAAAATTGCTGATCATGTGGAGTAAAAGAAATTGGCACGCGGGTGAGGAAGGAATTGTGCAATGACTTGGTAGAGGAAGAAGCCCGTATCATACTTGCAGGAAAGTTATAGCTAATACAGTTTAATCTGTAATGAGGACGCAT
This sequence comes from Sequoia sempervirens, assembly GCA_007258455.2. Lineage (NCBI taxonomy): Eukaryota > Viridiplantae > Streptophyta > Pinopsida > Cupressales > Cupressaceae > Sequoia > Sequoia sempervirens. The sequence goes on along the minus strand of VDFB02112147.1, from coordinate 13,020 downwards.
AGAGAAGTGGAGAAAACAAATTGCGATGGGAGAAATCAAGACCAATGCTTGGACATGAAGAGGTGAGGATGTGTGGAACAGATAAATAAGAAGAAAATATTTGCAAACTATGAATTTGGAGATCTTGAGAGCTAAGTTGAATATGGGGGCAGTAGTTGAATCATGAGAAGAGGAAGTTGCAGAGGGTGTGGAATGTGAGAAGACAGTAGAGAGCAGGACATAATTAAATGAAAAGAGCAGCAGGTTATTAGATGGAAATGGCATGAGGTAAAGAGTGGTCGTCGGAAGGTGGAGTCAAGGGAAACATAGCTGTCAGACAGTGAGTGTATACCCACAGGTTATGATTCTTAATGCAAAGCAAGGAGGCGACAAAAGAAATTGCTAGGAGAAGACAGAGGATGACAAGAAGATGTTGTCTAGAAGTTGTTATTGTATTGTTTTTCATGAAATATGATTTGAATAAAGAGATAGTTTTGTTTTGCAATTTGAATGTAATGTTTGCAATTATAGATGTTTTTGTTTTCTCTCCATCATTTCTATATTGTGATATATATATATATATATATGTGTGTTTTGTTATACATATATAAGGAATATACATATTTACAAATATAAATATATATCTTGATGTAAATTTTAGGTTTTATTGTGATATATTTATATATACTTATATATTTAGATATGTATATACATGCATATAAGGAATATACATGTAAACATAAATAAATATACATCTTGATATAAATCCAAAGAGGGAATTATTAAATAGATATAATAGAATCTATCAAGTTGTTTGTGAAAGTTAAGATTGTTGAAGTATGTAAAGAAAGCTATTATTTCTTATTAAATGATAATTTTTGGTATATATATATATTTGAATGTATGTGTCCTTATTGAAGAGTTATCTAGATTTAGAATTAAACTTGTCATATATATGATTAGTGATACAAGAAACATACTTGTATATGCCTAGATTTAGTGGGAATAAGGAAAACATAGAATAGGAAAAGTATCTTGATTTAGTTTTATGCCTGAAGATTAAAAGCCATGATTTATGAGCTTATTGTGATTTTAATAAATTTATAAATAAACCTTGAAATGAATTAAATGTGGATGACTTTTAGTATATAAACTTAGTTTTTTTGTGAACCTATTTTAGTTGAGACATTTTTTAACTTAGTAATTATCATAATAATCCAAGGGGGAAAATAGTCCTGTTGTAAGGAAAAATATTATTGAGATCTTTCAAGTGCAAAATTAGAAAGTGTTTCATATATGTTTTGTTTCTCTCAAGGGTTTGAGATTTGGACTCGTGTTTGAATTTTTATTTTCTAGTTATTAGAGAAGTCTTTTTACCACTTGACTAAATAATCCTATTAGAATAGTTTTCCTTGATACCAATCAGCCAAGTCAGTGATTGTTTTGTGTTTTTATTATTATCTAGTTATTCATTTAGTAAAAATCACATTTGGTTCAGTAAATATTCTTCATTTAAAAAAATATCATGAGAACATATATCTTTTATTAAGTCTAGAATGAAAATATCTATTATTTTATGATATACTAGTTGACACTCTATATGATGAAATAAAACCCCTTCAAGGATGGGGGTCTCTTCAGGTGGTGGCGATTTTTCAAATTCTGAAAAGGCGGGAGATCAGGATGTTGCTTCAGGTGATAATGGTGGATGGTGTGTTGATGACAAGGTGATGTCAGGTGGGGCCCTTGCTATAGGTAAGCTGAGTGGGTCCCCTTTTGTGGCTAATGTTTTGTTTGATGGAAAAGGGGCTTCAAAGAATGTGTGTCCGACGCATTCCTTGGTGCCTGGCTTTGAAAATGTGGTACATGGCTTATAAAAGTTAGGGAATGCCCTGTCCTTGGATGGGTGTGATGGGACTCCTTTTGTGAAGGGTCTTGGGCTTGATAAAGCTAGGAATGCTCTCTTGTCGAGATCTTCTATCAATTGGTCAAATCTGTTTGGGGCTAAGCCTAGAGGAAAAATTAGTGACTAATATGGACATGGTTCTACTGGGTAAATTTGTTGGTCCTTGGCCTCATATTGAGCTGGTGCATAAGTTTACTTTGACTCGTTGGAAACCTAAAGGACAAATAGATGTGGCTGCTATGGCCAAAGGGTTCTTCTCTTTTTCCTTTACCTGTGAAGATGATATGGTGATGGCATTGACGGGGGACTCATGGTTCCTTGGAAAGTCATCCTTGATGCTAAAGAAATGGGAAACAAGTTTTAATCTGAACTCATGTTTGTTCTCTACCACTCTAGTTTGGGTTAGATTGCCTGGACTCCCATTGGAATTATGGGATGAGGAGGTGTTTAAGGGGATTGCTAGCACGTTTTGTTTTCTATTGTCAATCGACCAAATGGCGGCGTCAAGGAAGTGACTGGTTTATGCCAGATTTTGTGTGAATGTGGAGCAATCTGCTGATCTGCCTTCCATGGTGAAGATTAACTCTAAACTTGGAGTGAGGGAGCAGATGGTTGAATTTGAATCAAACCCCTTTGCCTGTTTCCATTGTAAAAAAGTTGGCCATTGGGCAAAGAAATGTCCTCTCAAAGTTCCTAAGCAAATGACTAAACAGTGGAGAGAAAAAGAGAAACCTCTAGCTCAGGAGGTGGACTCTATAATACCTCAAGCTCCTGAGATGGAGTCGGGAGGTGAGCCTCCCTTGGAGGTTAGTTAAGATAAATATCTGAATGAGTTAGAGAAGGTGGTTGATTGTCAGCCAGCTCAGGGGGAGGTGAATCAGGAGCTTCAGGTTGAAAAGGTGCCCAATATGGATAGTTTTGTACTATTGGAGGAAAATAATTCTTCTGTAGTTCTTGAATCTGGTTCCCCCCATGGGGGAGGGACTCATCATAGTCTTTCTTCTGTGATGGTTGAATCTAGTTCTCCTCTTAGGGGAAGGATTCCTCAAAATGTGGTGTTGAAAGATGAGGGGTTAAAGATGAAACTTGATGTGAAGGAGTCCGAGGAGTCAGAGGATGTGGATAACCCGCCTTTTGTTATGGTGCGTGGCTGCAATAGGAAGAAGCATTCTCCTTCACCAAGCATCATGAAAAGGAACATGTAGAGATCAAATTATGGATCCGAGCCACATGGTAGAGGTAGGCCCCTAGCTAATGTCACTAGGGATAAAGAGAGTCAGATGGATATTGTTGATGGTACGCAAAGAACTCTACTGGATATGTGCTCTTAGAGCACTTCCCATAAACTTATATAAAGATTATTTCTTGGAATATGAGGGGTCTGAATCACCCTCATAAACACGATCTCCTGGTTAATCTGGTAAGAGATCATCATCCTGATATTGTTTTAATTCAAGAAATGAAAATGGGTGTTGATAAACTTTCTAGATTGAAATTGAAGCTATTCAAAGATTGTGGTATGCATTTCTCTAAGGCAACGGGTGCCTCTGGTGGGATTGTCACTTTTTGGAATCTTCAAGTGATTAGAGGTGTGAAGGTTTTCAATGACAGTAATCATGTGGGTACTTCTTTCTTCCACTTTCATGATAATTTCTCTTGGAATTTGTCTAATATTTATGCTCCTAATTGTAAAAGTGCTAGAAAAAGGCTTTGGGTGAATCTTGCCTCCTTTAAAGTTTGTCATAATATTGATAACTGGTTGGTTATTGGTGACTTTAATACTCCTTTGCATGATGTTGATAAGATGGGTGGATCACAAAATGTGGATGATAGTAGATCTGACCTTATGTAGTTCATAAATGATTCGACTCTTCTTGATCTTGATTTGAAAGGGGCTTCCTTTACCTAGTCGAATAGGCGTGTGGGTGATGCCCTTATCCAGGTCAAGCTAGATTGTGCCCTTTTAAACCCTGAGTGGTTAGTCCACTATTCTTGCTCTCTTTCATCTTTGACCATATTAGGTTCAGATCACTTCCCTTTGGCTCTGTCTATGGATTTGCTGGGTGGTAAGAAGAATTTTCCTTTTTGGTTTGTGAAAATGTGGACGTGCCATCCTGATTTGGGTAGTTTGGTGAAGGATTGGTGGAGTATCGATGTGGATGGGTCGGCTATGTATAGAGTTATGAAAAAGTTGGGTAATGTTAAGCTTAATGTTCAAAAATGAATCGTACTTCTTTTAGTCATATTTTTCAAGAGAAAGATGGGGTGTCTAAGGAGCTTCACACAATTCAACAAGTTATTCAATCATCTGGGTATAATCAGGATTTGATTCTGAAGGAAAATGTTTTGCTTTCCAAATTAGATAATATTATAGCGAAGGAGGGGGAATTTTGGAAGCAGTGTTCAAGGATTATGTGGCTGATGATTGGTGATAGAAACTCTAAGTTTTTTCATATCTCTACACTGAAACACAGAGCTTAGAACCAAATTAATTTGATTAACTATAATAATCAAGCTCTAGAAAAGGATGTTGATCTCCAGATTGTTGCAACTTCTTACTTCTCTTAATTGTTTTCTATGGAGGGTGTGCTTGATGTAGCTTGTCAAGAGGATATTCTAAGAGATATCCCCCAACTGGTGGATGGTGAAACCAATAGGTAGTTAGTTTGTATTCCTTTGGTTGAGGAATTTTGGGGTGATGCGTTATCCTTTGAAGATAATAAGGCTCTGGGCCTTGATGGCTTCCCTATGTTCTTTTTTCAGTCCTTCTAGGAAAGTATTGCGAAAGATGTGGTGGTGGATTGGTGCAGGAGCACCTAGGCTAACCTTCATTTTGTTTGTCATCAATTTTGGCTTGTACCTAACCTTAGCCAAGTCAGGATAATGGTATGTTTAATTTGGACCTTAGAAGGTCTTGTTTGTGTGTGGTGAGTTAGTCACTAGGACCAAAGTCATCTTAGTTAATCATTGTTGTTAAATGTTGCTTTATTTAGCTTGAGACAACTTATGTTGGAAGGTTGAGCCTTAAATGTGTTATAACCACATCCTTGTTGTTAGAAGATGCCAAGAGTTAGTTGAGGGAGTTGATGGTTCGAAATCAAGGAGTTAGAGGTCCTAGAAGTTAGGAAGAGGACACAATGATGGGAAGTTGCATAAGTTGTAAAATTGCATGACAACATTTGTTAGGTTGCATGCAACTTAGTTGTCTTGGATTTCCTAAAATTTAGGAGTATGGGATCGATCAACATCCCTTGAAACATGGCAAAGGAATCTAATTAGGTGTGGTGGCTCGTAGACAACAGTTAGAATGTATTGTAATCAAGTTTTGGTTTTGAAGGAATAAAGAAATTCTGCATTTTCTGTGTTTCACCCGAGTATCTTGAAAAATAGAGATATCAAAGGCATTGTGTACACTGATTTAGCACTGAACTTGTGTTCATAGAACAGTTTTGAGTAACTTTCATTTTGTATTCAGGTTGCTTAGGGTAGATTTGTTGTTTTGAATTCATAAGTTAGATTGTAGAGGGTTTGTTTTCTCTATTTTGAGCAGTCGGTTTTTAAATGGCTCCCCCATAAAATCTAACCACGGGATCACCCTGAGATTGGATTGAAATGATAGTGGAGCCAATCACTTGTATATATTTAGTAGGAAGTGTAGGGAATGGAGCAAGGATTATTAAACTCAAACCCTAGGTGAGCTAGGACAGTCCGGTTAGAGGTTTGAGAGTGAAAATTGAAGAGTGCAAGTAGGGGTAGAGGGTACAGTACGAAAATAGTACGACTTCAGGCAGGTCTTAGTCATATTTTTACATGCTGAAAGGATTGTGGTCTATCCAATCCATTTGTGTAAGAAAGAAGAAAGAAATCAGTGTAACCCTAGGAATTAGGTCTATTAGCCTTTTTACCCTAGATTGTAGGAATCTATTGTACGGAGGAGACAAGGGTCTGAAACCCTATGAATGCTTTAAAAGACTGAAAAGGGTGTCCAAAAGTGCAATTTATTTGCTAAGTTGTTTGGAGAGCTTAGACAGGAAAAGCAAAAAGGTGATTGGTAAGGGCTACAAGAAATAGGCCTCTTCAAGGCAAAATCTTGAGATCGGTAGGAGTGAAGACTGAAGACCCTCCAAGATGTATTCAATTGAATGTAAAATGCAAAGAATCAGTGTCTCCAACACCCTTGCAAGCAGTTCAAGTTTGATAATGAAGATGGCACTTAGATCCTTCTAAGTGTTGGGAGGAAGATTGCAAATTCAAATGGTGTTAAGTCCTCCAAGGTGAAGCACAAGGAGAGAGACTCTTGTAACAGGGTTGAAGCAAGACTTAGTTAATGACCTAAGTCTAATCAAAGTCCTGGAGTTGTCAGGTTCTTGGTGGAAGACAGAGAGAAGTCTTCTAGTGGGTTGGTGCTAGCAAACCCTGGAGCAATTTTACACCATATTGGTATCAGAGCCTTTGTTGGATCAAGGCTTGTGATTGATGTTGTAGCCCATTGAGTCAGTAGGAGAGAACACACCAGAGGAAAGAACCATGGTGACTAATGCTGAGTTAGCTAAGAAGGTAGAAGAGTAAGAGGAGGACAACCAGCTGCTAAGAGAAAGGTTGTCTCGAATGGAGAAGCTCTTGGATGAAGTTCAAGAAACAACAGACATAGTGAAGGATAAGATAGAACAGAAGGAAGAGCAAGAAGCAAAAGAAAAAGAAGTGGACTTGGAGGAGGAAGCTCAAAAACTTGACCCTGTTCTTGCTGAAGAACCCTTCTTGAAGGCATTGCAGGCCTTAAGTGGCAAAGCTTTGGAAGGAGTGCCACTATTCAGTGGACAAATGGACATTGATTCTGTTGTGGACTAGATTGAGAGTATTGAAAATCACTTTGAATGTGATGGTATAACAGAGGCCCAAAAAGTAAAGGTGGCCAAGTCAAGGTTGAGAGGAGCAGCTCTCACTTGGTGGAAATTTGTACAAGCTGAAAGAGAGAAAGAAGGCAAGGGTCCCATAGTTACATGGAGAGGAATGGTAACTAAAATAAGGAAAACCTACCTACCTGATGACTATGAAGTTCAGTTGCATAGGAGAAGACACAATCTTAGGCAAAAAGATATGGATGTTCAAACATACACCGAGGAGTTTCAAAAATTGTGCCTCAGATCAAAGGTGGTTGAAGATGAAAGCATCAAGCTAGCAAGGTATTTGAATGGGCTTAAGTGGTCTATCCAAGAAGACATGAGCCCAGTGAACTTCAAAACCATCTACCAATGCTATCAAATGGCCTTAAATATAGAGGAGAAAGGAAAAAAGAAGCAAGAGAAAAATCCCAAAAGTAGAGGTAAAGGGAAAGATAGTAGAGGACAAAGAGGAGGTTATGGTGGAAGGAGTTCAGAACCAAGGGCCCAAGGAGAAGTCAGATACTCTGAGCAGCAAGAAGGAAGCTCTAGTAGAGGTGGTAGAGGAAGAGGCTCCAGCTCCAGAGGAAGAAGTGGTGGACAAGGAAGAGGTAACTACTTCACCAACATGAAATGTTACCACTGCAATCAATTGAGACACCCGGCCTATAGATGTCTAGAGAAAGGTAGTACTTCTCATGGAGGTGATAAGAGAACTAACCTGGTTCATGATGAGACAGCTATAGCAGATAAACATCTTGAAGTACCATTGAATTCAGAGGAAGGTGAGAACCTCATGATGAGGAGAACTTTGATCAAGGAGCCGGTGAAAGAAGAACCAAGCCAAAGGAGGTCCCTGTTTAGGATAAAGTGTAAGATGATGGGGAAAGTGTGTAGAGTCATCATTGACTCAGGGTCTATTAACAATATTGTGTTAGAGGAGACAGTCAGCAAGCTGAAGTTGACAAGGATACCCCACACCAATCCTTACAAGGTCACATGGCTTAATAAAGGTTAGCATGTCTTGGTGAATGAACAAGCATGGGTGGAATTCTCAATTGGTAGGTACAAGGACAAAGTTTTGTGTGATGTGTTACCTATGGATGCATGTCACTTGCTCCTAGGTAGACCATGGCAATTTGATCACCAAGCTGTGCATGATGGAGCAAAGAACTCCTATACTTTCAAGAAAGATAAGGTAACCTTCAAAATTCAGTCTTTGCTAGAAGATACAGAGGTGCAGACAGCAGGTCCTAAACTGCTCATGGTTGGTGAAAAAGAGTTCCTAGAAGCCTTGGAAGAAGGAGAAGGAGTTGGTTATGCAGTGATGATAAAGCCAAGAGAGGTAAGCAATGAGAAAGAAGCTGAAAAACTAGAGTTACCTAAGGAGATACAGAAATTGTTGCAGACCTATGAAGGCATTGTAAGTAGTGGTCAACCAGCAACATTACCCCCTAAGAGAGCCATAAGTCATAGGATACGCTTGATACTAGGGGCTACCCTACCAAACAAAGCAGCCTATAAGATGACTCCTCAACAAAATGAGGAAATAGCTAGGCAGATTCAAGAACTCCTGAACCAAGGTCTTATTAGGAAAAGCATTAGTCCATGTGCAGTACCCACTGTCTTAGCACCTAAAAAGGGAGGAGAATGGAGGCTTTGTACTGATTCCAGGGCCATAAATAAGATAACCATTAGGTATAGGTTCCCTATCCCTAGATTGAAGATCTCATGGATTGTCTAGGTGAAGCTAGGTACTATACCAAGATAGATTTAAAGAGTGGTTATCACCAAATTAGGATACATGAGGGGATGAGTGGAAAATAGCTTTCAAAACCAATGAGGGTCTCTATGAGTGGCTAGATATGCCATTTGGATTGTCTAATGCCCCCTCCACATTCATGAGACTCATGAATGAAATCCTAAAAGACTACATTGGCAAATTTGTAGTGGTGTATCTTGATGATATACTAATCTATAGCAAAACAAGAGAAGAGCACCTTCAACACATAGAGTTGATTTTCAAGAGGTTGCAGGAGGAGAAGAAGATAAATTTGGAAAAGTGTGAGTTCATCAAAATAGAGTTGGTGTACCTTGGATTTGTGCTATCACATGGCAACTTGAAGATGGACAGCAACAAAGTGGAAGCCATCCTCAATTGGCCTACTCCAAAGACAGCAACAGAGGTAAGAAGCTTCCATGGTCTTGCTCAATACTATAGGAAGTTTATAAGATAGTTTAGTGCTATTTGTGCTCCTATATTGGATACCATAAAAGGAGGAATGAAAACTAAGTTTGTATGGAATGAGCAAGCTAACAAAAGTTTTGAGTTGCTGAAGGAAAAGATAGCTACCCAACCTATTTTGGTGTTACCAAGCTTTGAGAAGCTATTCACCATTGAGTGTGATGCAAGCAATGTGGCTATTGGAGCTGTTCTCAGTCAAGAGGGCAGACCGGTGGCTTTTCATTCAGAGAAGTTAAGTGAAGCCAAGAAGAAGTATTCTTCTTATGACCTTGAGATGTATGCATTGGTCCAAGCTCTAAGGAAGTGGAGGCACTACTTGCTTCCCAAGGAATTCATAGTGTATTCAGATAACCAAGCACTCAGTTTCCTGAATTCACAAGAGAAGTTGAGTCACAGACACATGAAATGGGTGGAGTACTTGCAAGCTTACACCTTCAATATCAAGCACAAGAAAGGAGCTCTCAACAAGGTGGCAAATGCCTTGAGTAGAAGAGTCCTCACAATTCAGGAAATTCAGTTGAAAAGCATGGGGATAGATCATTTCAAGGATCTATATGCAGATGATGAAGATTTTGCAGACATCTATAAGGTATGCGCTGAATACAAGAATCACTTTCATAGTAAATATGCTGAATATACTTTGCAAAGTGAACTTTTGTTTAAAGGGAATCAGCTATGTGTTCCTAGAGGTTCTATTAGGGAGAACTTGATACAAGAAAAGCATAATGGTGCATTGAGTGGTCATTTTGGGATCACCAAGACTCAAGAACTTGTTCAAAGGTTTTACTATTGGCCAAGGATGAACCTAGATGTCAAGAGGTATGTGGAGAGTTGTGTGGTGTGTCAAAAGGCCAAGGGTACTTCTTCAAATGCAGGCCTATACCAACCATTGCCTATCCCTACTAGGCCATGGGAATGCTTGAGTGTAGTGCCCCTCTGCATTTGGTTCTTCGTTATATTGGTGTAAGTATGTTAGGTTGTTTTGAGACACCTTGTTGATTTCCTTGTTTAATTGACTTTAAGTTAGGTGATAAAATTGATATTATGGTTAGTCTTGATTAATCAAGTCAATTAAATTAAAATGATAATAGAAAACATAAATTAATTCTAAATTAAAGGGAAAACCTATAATTAAATGGATTATGTTATTTTGGGTGTTCAACATGATTTGTGGCTTGGAATTAAATAATTTGCCAAATTATAAAGTGATTTAAAATATAAAGCTATTAATTATTAATTGCTAAGTTATAAAATATTAATAATAATCAACTTATTGACAATTGTTATTTAAGGTTGAGATTTATTAGTAAAGCCTAAATGATGGGATAATTAGGTGACTTTTAACAAATAAGAAAGATAAGTATTGAATTGTTGTTAAAGCGAAAAAAGACAGGAAGATTCGCATGCAAGCGCATGCATAGCGTCAAACTGTTGTCAAACAAGAAACTTGCTTTATTAATGAGGATTGCTTGATTTCGTCTTGAAGAAAAAGAAGAAAAAGAAGAAAATCTCTGATTTTTGGATAGGGAGGAGTGGGTTTTCTAGGGGGATTTGATGAATTTGCTGGGGGGTCTTGGGAGGAGAAAATTTCAGTGGGTTAAGGGCATTTTTTTTTCGAAGGGAATTCTCTGGAGGTTGACTGCAACAAAAGGCTATTGTTGGCATTGGCATTGGGTTATTGCAAAGTCAACAAAGGATTGAATCCAAAGATCGAGTAACAATACGGATCCATCATTTTTCGGTATGTGTTTAAACCGCCGAAACCTCTCAGTTTGATTGGATGTATAATGGATTTGCATGCCATTAGATCAGTAAATGGCGTTAAGTTTTCCTTGCGGTTTTTTTTAAACAGAGCTTGTGTTACGCATGTTGAACACTCGAACATAGTTATATTTAAATATCTTTACCCGTCTTCCTTATCCCCCATCATTTAGGTTTATGTCGTATTTTGTTTTTATTTATTTGTGATATATTTATATCCTCATCTAAATTGCAAATCATGCCTGCTCTTTCAATATTATGTCTAGCCATTTTAGGTATGGTCTGACTTCATTAACTTGCATGCATGTCTATTGTTTTGCTTAGCATCACCTATAATACTTCCAAGATAGATGTCGAAGACTTCTAGTACAGCCAGACATCGAGTTGCCTGCAAAATCGTTTCTGATATAGACGTTTATACTTTGAATACAAACAGAGGGAATTAATAATTCTCCAGATCGAGATCCCACTAAACCACGGCTAGGGGAAATAATCTACATCTTAAGCCTGTACCGAGCCATACCATTGATCTGGTCCATATCACAAAATATGTCTCAAACAAATTATGTAGGATTCTTAGTGAATAATGTTGAGACTGCTTGAATCACTAGAAGTATCTGCAAGCTTACACCCGAAATGTGTGACATCCCTTCTCTTGATTGGTCTAGTGTCGATGGTGATCTGTAATTCGTTCCTTTCTCTGCCTTGCATCTATTTTTTATTTGTGTTGCATGGTCAACACCTCAAATTCGTGTAAAATGCTCTTGTCCAGATTTTGATTTAAATGCATTTGCGTAGAATTCAGTAAATGGTCTATCCTCACTCTTGAATCGACATTCAATTTTGGGCATACATACAGATAGAAATTTTGCCAAACGTGCATTACAAATTTAGTGTCTTGGCTGCGACTATAATGCAATCGTTGTCCTTTGATTCCTCTGTCTTTTCTTTATCAAATCCATTGTCAAGGTTTAATTAAATCCTCTGATTCCATTCTCAACCTGTGACAGCGGCGGCACTTGGACATGGTAGGGTGTTTTGAATCAAATAACCTCCCTAATTCTATTTGGACCCTCTCGCAGAAACATAGAAGGCGGTAGAGGTTTAAACTACCTTTCTCATTCCTTTAACAACTTGTCACATCTGCAGCACTTGAAAATAGAATGTTGTAGAGGCTTAAATAACCTCCCTGATTCCATTGTTAACCTGTCATAATGGAAGCTTTTGAACACAATAGGAAACTTTAAAGACTTAAACAATCCCTTTGATTCCATTGTCAATCTATCGCAGTGGCTGCATTTGATCTATAAGATTATATTTTTATATGCATATGTATTTATAATATATAAATATACTTCATTTTAAAATTGTGGTTAAATTTTGAGCAAGAGTATTGAGGAAAGATTTTATATATATATATATATATATATATATATCCATAAACGTAGGGTTATGAGCTTGTACATTTAGCTGTGCATATGTATTGAGGTAAACAAATATATATACTATCTTGCAGGAGTAGTTCTTATATGATATTTATTTGGTTTAAATTAAGTTTATATTTACTTGTATTTTAAAAGGTGTGGGATGGGGCGCTAAGTATTTTTGAGCATTTAGACTGTGGGGCATATTCTTATAGTTTTGTTGGTTATTTAATTAGTTTAGCAAAGAATGTAGGGATGTTATCCTAAAATGATCAAACCAATGAATTGACTAGGTTGGTAATGAAGAGATTATTTAGAAGGAAAATTGGATTAATCGATATCATAGATAATGGAAATGTATTGTGAGTTATTGTAAGTTCTATTTGATTTTGATTTTGATTTACTTGATTAAATGAAATATACTTCCTTATGAAAGGAGCCTTTGTTCTTAATTATTTTAGTTTTAATTAATCATTTCATAATTAATTACGAGTTATTGTGGGAATGGTTTATAAAGTGTAGTCAATGGTTAGGTAATGAGTTTTAGGAGAAAAGGAAAATAATGCTTTTCATAGTTGTTGTGGTTGTCCTTTTAGATGGAAGCATATTGACATATACTATAGTACTTTAAATATAGGTATACTTTTGTAGGTGACATTATCTTACCTTAAATAGATATGTAAAGGGACTAGAACTTAGAAATTATAAGGAAGTTTGGATTATATTTTATATTTAGAAGGTTTATTAATAGAATAGGTTTATTAAGTTTATAAATATTGAAGAGGTTTAGTTACTAAAGGACACTTATGTTTACCTTGCAAGTCA